>PVJS01024007.1:0-29056 GCA_004027185.1 Glis glis
CCTGCATGGTTCTTATTGCTGAGAATTGCTTTGGCTATTCTGGGTCTTTTGTTTCTCCATATGAAATTAATGACTGATTTTTCTAGCTCTGCGAAAAATGATGTTGGTATTTTGATAGGGATTGCATTGACTCTGTAGATCATTTTTGGCAGGATGGCCATTTTGATAATATTTATTCTGCCTATCCAAGAGCAGGGAACTAGAAAATTATTTTTAAAAATTAGGCTTCAGCAGCAGGATCTTTAAGAAGCACTTTAAAAGGTGGACATGAGCTAGATATCATACATCTTACAGAAAATGAAGTACTTTTTAATAGGGTTTTTTTTGGTAGCATATAGCCATGCTCTTTTTGTGATATATCAGAGACCTTAGGACTACTTCATATACTTTGCCTGCCTAGGTTTCCATAGTCACTTAAAACATGGCATTGAAATGTGTCAGCCAGAGATGTCAGTGCACCAGCTGTTCTCTGGGCATGCAGTAAGCAAAAATCTATAGTGCATTTTAAATCTTATTCCATTATTTCTTAAATCCTTCTAGCCTGTTGGACTGTAGGCTGTTTCATATCCCTTGGCACCATTCACCTGGCCCATTGAAGAGAGCTTATATGTTATTTATGTGCTCCATGATGCTTTTAAATGAGAAATACTTCAATAAGTATTTTTGCTATGGAATTCAGAAAAATGAGAAAATTGGGAAATAGTATGGTGTATGACATTGTGAAGTCAGCTTATTTTCTATGGTCTGCTTTTCTTAAATTTTGAAATTTATACATAACTAAATCATTGCCATATGATTATAGTTTTCAGAACTTTCAAGAAAAATTTAAAAGGTCAGTTGAAATTTTTATGCTAATATTCACAAGGCAATAAGCCTATCTCTCATTCCCTGAGTATTACCAATCCTTTAATATTCTGCTCTTTTTTCTTATTTTAGGGAGCCTTACCTTAAATATATAAACTAGTTTATGTTTGGAACACTTCCATACTTGTTAACAATTTAAGAAAGGAGTGATAGGACTTTAAAAGGAAGCAAAATTACCATTTTTCCTGGTTGCGCAATGAGTCAGTCATCTGTGATATAACAAATCATGATCTTTAGGCTTTATGACTAGGATATGAATCACTTGGCAAAGTCTGGAAAGGTGTCACCGGGAACTTTGCTAGATTAAATTCAAGTTCCTGTATTTTGAGCATCTGCTATTAGAAATAAGATATAATCCCTCTCCTCAAGCTAGTATGTGCCAGGGAGGATGTGCTTTTAAAAAGAAAGGTCTTCAATAAAGTTTTTTTTGTAATTCTCAAAAAAAAAAAAAAAAAGATAGAGACCAGACTATTTCTTAGCTGCCTCTACAGTATTATTCATGTTTAAGGAGAGATTGCATCTGGTTATAAATC
Source organism: Glis glis (assembly GCA_004027185.1). Classification (NCBI taxonomy): domain Eukaryota; kingdom Metazoa; phylum Chordata; class Mammalia; order Rodentia; family Gliridae; genus Glis; species Glis glis. Next base: position 1,398 of record PVJS01024007.1, read on the forward strand.
ATTTTTTTAAAGTTCCATGAAAGAAGTAGTATTTGAAATAGGCAATACAATCTAGGTTAAGAATGTGAGATTTTGAGTTAAGCAGACTACATTCTAGCTCTCGTATGACCTTGGATGTTCTTAATTTTCTTATAGGTAAAATGAAGATAATTTACTGAGTTATAAGGATAAGTGAGATAATGTATGATTTAGTTAGGAAACTCTAGCACAGAGTAGGCATTTAACATTGTATTGTTATTTATATTAATTTGTTATTTATATTAATATTATTGGCATTAATGATTGGGTAGGCTTTTATGAGGAAAGATTGGCAGAAAAGAATAGCTGGAGCCAAATCATAAAAGATCTAAAGAGGAATGCCTTAGTCATAATCAGTAGGAGTGTAGGGAGAGAAGACTAGAATGTTGCTTTGTATAATATTGCACAGGGCTTTGGGAACCAAGGTAAGGAGTCTTAATAAATGATAGATTTCTGAGGTTCTTAAGTGGAGGAGTAGCATGAATTTTTAGGAATGTTTATTTGGTAAGGATTTGCATGCTGGGAAAGAACAGAGATAGAGACTAATGAGATAAAACTACCATTTATTACTATACATCAAGTACCATACTGAGGGATTAACATACCTTTTCTCCTATTCCCCTCCTTATTGTCCTGTGAATACTCTTATCCCTATTTTACAGCAAGGAAATCAAGTGTCAGATTATACTGTCAACAAGTGAGGTTTCTGGGAATTTAAGTCCAGATTACTCAATTATTTTTCTATAACTGGAAGACTAGTATGAAGGCTAGTGGAGTTTGCAGGGTACACCCTATGCCTTTGACTTTGCTAATTTTGAAAATTAACCAAATGGCTTATTTTATAAAATATTGTTCCTCCCTCCCAACCAAAGATTTTTTTCCTAACGAGTCTGTTTATCTAGATAAATTTTCTCAAAATATGGATAGAACTTAAAGACATAATAGCTATTGTTTTAGTCTAGTAATTTTCTTCATTTCACTCAATTCTTTTTGAGTTCAGAGAAAAATGTATTTACTAGCTTCTCTAAACTCATGTAACCCGTAAGTCTCAGGAGAATTTCAGATTCCTTAAAATAGTATTACTTTTAGAAAAAAGTATAAAAGTTAAGAGAGAGAAATAAAAAACCAGTTAACTATTAAAAATCTGGCTGTAAGAGCTGCTGTAAATATTAATGCTAGAATGAACTTTGGAAATCATATAGCTCACCTCTTTTATTTTATAAGGAAACTATGGCCCAAGCTCATAGAACCAGCACTAATAAAATTTTCGTATACAAGTAATACTTAAACTTTGCTTATGTCTTACAAGATTATTCTGCCAATAGTTTGAATTGTGGTAATATTTTCTAATTTGTAGAAAATAATTCAGTTAATAGTCTTTGAACATTGATGACTACTATAAATATTAATGAAAAATTTAATAATAATCTATAATATCAGTTTAGTAATTTGGGCCTTTTCTTATATATGCACTTGTGACTATGATGTCATATTGTCCACTTTTACTAGTACAGATTTTCTTAATTCCTGGAATGAAATGATATATTTATTGCCAAGATATTGACTCTCAAGTACTCTGCCTACTGAATATTTTTGAGAACCACTTCCTTATACTATAAGGTCATAAATTAGAAATGTGTTTTTCTTAATTGAATGAGTAAATCACTACTCCACCCAGTTGAAAGATGTAAGAATCCTTCCTTCCCTTGGGAACATCATACATTCTTTGGATATGGTGATCTGAATTAGTACTTAAATGTATATTTTTTTAAATTAATTTATTTCTTTAAATTAACAATTATATGTGCTTATTGTGTACAACATGATGTTTCCAAGTATGTATATACTGTAGAATGGCTAAGTCATGCTAATTAACATATGCAAACTTCATATGCTTAGCATTTTTCGTGGTGAGGAGACTTAAAACCTACTCTCTCAGCAATTTTCAAGGATACAATACCTTGTCAACTATAGTCACCATGTTGTACAAAATAGATCTCTTAAACTTATTCCTCCTATTTAACTGAAATGTATATCCTTTAACAACATCTTTGTTTTATTTTTTAATGGCTACCCCAGAATTAAGAGAGTTGCATATTCACAGAGACCAGGAACATATGGGAGACTCTTCTGAGTAATTGGGAAGAGCTGAGTCCTGCTGAATAGTGTTCTCTGCCTCCCTCTGTTGTCATTTAATGTCTTTGAGGTCAGCTCCAATAGCTGCCAGTAATCAGGCAATTAAGGTGAGCCTCAAGTAGATGGACCCTTCTCCCACCCAGCTTCCTGTAATCATTAGAGGATTTTTTGCTGTCTCTGCTCAAGTGTCTGTAAGACATAAGCACATTTAAATTTTAAGATTGCTTTAGGAATAGCACTATATGTAAAATACATTTAGCTTTATATATGGACCTGTAATTGTATAGAAATCACAGTTCTTTAACAGTGAGGATTTTTCTTTAAAAAGTGGAGCTAGTTTGATATGTATGGCCTGTGGAAAAATTGTTCTCTTTTGTAAAATCTTAATAAAATAAGATTGTAGACATTGTAGTCTTCATTAAAATGGAAATTGCATAAAAGCACAGTGACTAGTAATTCATTATATGTGATAAGAGTAACAATAAGGGCAATAAGATTTTTATCATTAAGGGCAATAAGATTTTAGACCCCCCCCCCCACATGTCAGATACTGCTTTGTGATCGATGTCCAACTTTAGTAGGAACTGCATCTTGGAAACTTTTAGGCCATTTTGTTAGCTTTAATTTTATTACTGCTTCTGTTTCTATAATAAATTTTATGATTGCATGAAGTTGATACTAACTTCCAGCATTCAGCAATCTAGATTTTTTTTCTATGTTTTCACCCATCAGCAGATGCAGGAAGTACTAACAGTGAGATGCAAAGTACTGTATTATAGTTTATAATTGGAGTGAACAGTAATAAAAGTCTTGTATATAAATCATGTATTTTAAAATTGAGTCATTTTAAACAAAAACGGAAGCTGTAAATATATAACAATCTTGTAGTTTATTTTCTTTTAAAGCAAAAATAAAATGTAAAGCAAATAATCTAACATCATTTAAATTTAGATTTTTATACATAGTATAATGTTGCTATCTAGAGAAGATAGCATATTGGTTAAGGGATCAGTAATTTATATTTGTGGCTCTGGAAATGCATCATAGAAAAGATGGTTTCTAATGATAGTGACCTAAGTTGTTCTAATATCAAAATAGTTCATCAGGACAGTGGGTCTTCCAGAGTTCAAATAAAAATTATTGTTACTTTCATTCTTTCCAAATGGGAAGCTCATTTTTTTCTTCATTTAAAAACAGAAAAGAATTGGATTTTCCCAGTACCTTTTATAATAGCATTAAATTAATAGTGCTTGGCATAATATATTCTGGTACTTTTAACCCGATTTTTTACATGTTAGAGGCTATGATTATACCTTTAAGGAATGTTGTGATGTGATATGATGATTGACTAGTGTTAGTTCTAGCCTTGGTTCTACCAGCTAATAAAACTTTTGACCTTAGGGCAGGTAAAATACATCAGTTTGAGTTTTTTTCTTAATTTGTGTCATGAGGAGAATACCTCTCTAATTTTCCAGTACTTTTGTACAAATAACTTGGGGAATCATCTGGAAATGAAAGCACTATAAACAAATAACAATGGCACTATTTCATGTAAGACTTCCGTAGTATAACTTCAGAGTGGAGAATTTTTACTTACATTTGTGATGTCTTTTCCTAGGAACTCTTTTAAGCACCTCATTTTTATTGTCTGTTTTTCTACCCTTGTCTCCACTAGGATCTGATTAGTCTGCCTTTCATTGATATTCTCTATATGCCAGGCATTGTGTTAAGTATAAAGGCCTCTACCTTTGAAGAATTTATAACCTAATGGAGAAGAAATGTGGTTTTTAAAAATTACACTATAGTCCATTATTGACGAGATCGCCCCAAATCCCCCCAAATTATGGCTGAAAAGAGAACTATAGTAATTCTCAATTATTCAGAGCAACACTGTCACATAGGACTTCTTAAAATGATTGGAGTATAGCTGGGCGTGGTGGTGCATGCTTGTAATCTCAGTACTTGGGAGGCAGAGACCGGAGGATCCGGGTTCGCAGCCAGCCTCAGCTACTTAGTGAGGCCCTCCGCAACTTTGTGAGACCTGGTTTCAAAATAAAGTATAAAAAATAGGGCCGGGGATGTAGCTCGGAGATAGAACGCCTCTGGGTTCAATCCCTGGTACCGCAAAAAAAAAAAAAAAAAAAAAGATTGGAGTGTAGTAGCCAGTAACCACATGTGTCTACTAAGCTCTTAAAATAAATAGCCACATGTAGACTTGAGTGAGCTGGTCTCTTCTGTCCCAAGTGGCTGACAAACAGTGCTAACCAGCTATTGCCCAATGGCGTAAAACCATGTGAGGCTAGCATGTTCCCACAGAGGCCAATCAACTTCAGATTTAGAATTGAAAATATATTATACAGTAATTTTAGTAATTCTTCCTTTCATGTCGTCAGGACTTATGTTTTTCTTTTTTCCTTTTTTCTTATAACATTGTAGTTTGGACCAGAAAATCCCTTTAGAACACAGCAAATGGCTGCTCCTAGAAATATGCTTTCTGGATATGCTGAACCAGCTCATATCAATGATTTCATGTTTGAACAGCAAAGAAGAACTTTTGCCACATACGGTAAGGTTATGATAAGACTTAAACAGTTTCAAGTTTGGCATTATTAGGAAGTAGTATGAGTTATGTATCCAATAATCTATTATATCTTCTGGCTTTTAAAATATATTAATCTAAGCCTGGCATGGTGGCTCACACTTGTAATCCCAGTACTTGGGAAACTGAGACAGGAGGATCACAGGTTCACGGTCAGCCTCAGCTACTTAGTGAGGCCCTCCTCAGCTACTTATTGAGGTTGGGGGTGTAGCTCAGAGGTAGAATGACCCTGTGTTCAATCCCCAGAACCGCAAAAAAAAAAATAAAATTAAATAAATATATTAACCTAGATTCCTTCAAAAGGAATAGTATAGCTGGGTGAGGTGGCGCACACCTGTAAACCCAGTAATAGGGAGGCTGAGACGGGTATCACAGGTTCAAGGCCAGCCTCAACAATTTAGTGAAACCCTCAGCAACCTAATGAGACCCTGTTTCAAAATAAAATAATAAAAAAGGTTGAGGATATAGCTTGGAGGCAGAATGCCCCTGGGTTCAATCCCCAGTACCAAACAAAACAAAACAAAAAGGGGGATAGTATACCTTTTTATGCATATCTGTAAGTATTTGTACAAATGAAAAGGTCAGCTAATGTTTTTAGCAGTCATTTTAAATCCACTATGATTTCTGTGTACTAGAAATACTCCATGATCTTAAAAACACAATGTTCTTTGTTGTACTTGGTAATGAACACTTGATATTGAATGTCCATTATATGCATATTGCTGTTAAGGTTAGTGATAGGAAAGTGTTAAGAAGTTACTTTTTTTTTCAAATTTTATACCCTCATTAACTTTGCTGTTTTTCAAATCTTAATCTCCAAAATGTTTTCTCTTGAGCACCAAGGGGTATCAAAAAATAGAATATTCATAAATTCATTTTATAAAATAGTTATATCCTATCATTGGTGAGATTTTTAAAGTTAATGTGCATAGAAACTGATTGTGAAAAGGATTGTCTTCTATTAGATCATGTTTTACCATGGCAACGTTATAATTGACTTACAGTGGCCAAAAGTCACAGTTAAGATTCTATACCAACAAAATCACCCAAAAGATTTCAGTGACATTTCCAGTCCAATAAAATGGTTACAATACATTGTACCTATTGTTTATATAAGGGGTCCTGTGTAAATCGAAAGTAATGTACAACACATGAAAATCAACTCTATTTTATGGTGAATTTATTTTATTTTACCTGATACTAAAACAGACTTTAAAGTATTTCTTATTTTCTTAGGCTTTAGAAGGGACTTACGCAGTAATTTAGAGGGCTTAAACCTCCTTATAACGGGGAAAAGGCCTCATTAAATTTATACTGATACCTTAATACCTACTTTTCTTAAGTTACCTTATAGCAAGAATAAGCATTTAAAACTATCCAGTTGACCTTGGACTTGGGTTCAGAAATGGGCTTATTTAAAAAAAATAGCCAGTGATTTTGCCTCTCCACCTAGAAGGCTGTGGGCTAGGACAGAGCTTGAACTAGGGAGTTATCGTACATTAGGCAGTCTAGAATAAAGGGAGTGGCCAGTGGGAAAACTAAGAAAATCATAGTCTGTCTCCCTTATGATAGATCGTAGAACTGAGAGCAGTTTGTTTGAACTTATTAAGTGAACTAACCTCAAGTTTAACACGCTTTTCTTTACACTCAAGTACTGAGCAAGAATAGCTTCTGTTAAAGTCTTGTATTTTCTCACAGAAAGTTCTTGTCTGACTTTAGATGGTGATTCCTAGGCCAGCTTTCTATCTACTTGTTTGTTTTTCACTCTTGTACAAGGAGTATAAGGCTTTCTGTTACTGTCCCTGATTTGCAGAGTGTGAGGGAACATAACTTCCTTATATCTTGTACTAGTGTTATTTATGAGACATGCTAAGCAGATGGCACGTGGATTCAGTTTTACCTAAGTCTCATATTTATGATGCTGGGATATAGAACAAACATGGATCCTACTTTTTTCCCATTTTAAAATATTGTAACAGGTTATAATCTCAGTAAATAACTTCTGGAAGTTTTATATCCTACAATACATTTTTTTTTTTATCAAGGAGCCAACCTGTAGAGCCCTTATCAGTGAAGACAGCCTCATTTACTCTATCACCTCACCTACTTATTCTGTAGTTTGGCCTTTAACTCCTATTTATGGTGTTTCTCCTGATATCTCTATCACTCAGTAATGTGTATGAATTCTTTTTCTTGTTTTCCTGCCTGTTCTCTTTAAGTTTCTGGCCTGTTCCCTTGCTCGTCTTATTTGGAGATTCTTTGAAGTTTTTTCCCCCATTGTTCTGCTTTTGCCCAGAACTTTTCTACACCAGTCTATGGAAGTGGAAAATAAAATTTAAATAAATACCTTTTGTCTCACCATAGTCATTATTAACATGAGTTTTCACTTTGATATGGGAAGCTATAAACATTTTAAATGATTTTTAAAATATTCTGTTATCATAGTTTATGCAAGAATTCCTGTAACATTAGATTTCAAATTCTAATTTTCACTACTACAAATGTATTTATTATACTGCAGTAAAATATCTTTTAAAATGTGGCAGTGAACATTCTTGAGCATAAAACTTTACAAGTCTTTTTTTATTATTGTTTTCTTAAGTGCATTCCCAGAAGTAGGTCAAAGAATGTGTTTTAAAGTTTTTGTAATATATTATCAAATTACTTTCCAAAATAATTCTCCCAATTTATTGTACTACCACATGTATGAAAATTCTATTTCTCATTACCTAAGAGCCATATAAGTGTTTTTCCTTTGTTTATTTGGTAATCAAAATATTGTATCTCTTTATTTCAACTTAATTTTTCTGGACTACCAATGAGGTTGAAGGATTTTTTCATTTATTTGCATCTAATCCTTTGCCAATTCTTTGTAGTCTCTTCATTTACATATTAGCACATTAGTATTGATCATCTTAAGGATATAATGATAAAGTTAATATTATTTTAGCTATTTCAAGTATAATTACTAGAAGGAAGTAGACATCAACTCCATTAAAAAAGTAAAATGGAAAAGAAGCTTCAGAAAGATGCGCAAATTTAAGAACTACAATGCAGATATATTCATTTATTTGCGATGTAAAATAGTAGAAAGCTAATTGGATTAAAATTCTGTAGGGTTACAGTTAGAGCTTTTTCTGTCACTGGCTAATTTGTATAGTAGGATATATGGCTAAATACTTAATTTCTTTATTAGTAAAAACAAAATAATTTTATCCACTAATCACCTGATCTGGGAGGCAGAACTGGGGATGATGGAAGTGGTAGTAACATATTTACACTTCAGAGAATGTGGAACAGGAGGAAAGCCTAAGTTCCTTTCCTCAGGATCAAGACTATGGCCAGATGAGTTGGGGTTTGGTGCTTATACAGAGATAAGAAGGACCAGGAACCAGGGACACCCTTGTCTCCCTCACTCTCTCACTCTCACTCTTACTCTTGCTCTCTCTCTCTCATCCTCCCCCTCCTTGAACACATCATGCAATGCCATTTAAATAGACATAATTCTCTTTTCAAAGAATTTACATTCTAGGTGAGGTATTATGGTTGAGATGGAAATTTTTAATTCAGAGTATGTTGGTCTGAATTTTATATAAGCCTTATAAAATTTTCATTTTAGAAAAACCATGTATAGAATGAGTGAGAGCTAAATTAATTCATGGGATTTGAACCTGTGATTTCACAGATTCAGTTCCAAAGCCATTTCTCTGCCATCAGGCTTTCTCCTTTGGATAAGACCATATTTTAATGCTGAAAAGAGCTATGCAAAAGTGAGTTGATCTCCTACATCCTTAGCTTGTTTTAGAAATATGTCTCATGACAAATGTTATTCTCTTCTCAAAATTAGTTCCCTTTAATCTTAAGCTGAAAAATCAAAACCTTAAATATATCCACCAGGATGTGCCCATTAAAAGAAATCAGTTAGTACTTTTTATGAGTTTTGTGATTGTCATCAGGGTTGTACACCATAGACTAATCAGTGATCTTGCTCTCTTTTGTGAATATGTCGGACTATTATGAAAACTGGTTATAGCAACCATTTTTTATACTACCACACCCACTTGAAAAAACTGATTTGAGATAATTTTGGTAGACTCTTTCCCCTAGTTTCCCTAGACCACATTTATATGTAGCTACATACTCTAACCAGTTGAAGGAATGTATTCATGTGCCAGTAGATATCCTTACCATCTACTCTTACCAAGGAAATATAAATAATAATTTATGAAGTAGAAATATATTATTTTAAGATTGGAGGGAAAATGGTCCTTATTGATAATGGCATTTTTCAAAATAATAGCTAGACTTTATATAATTAACCTCTCATCCTATTTCCTTTTAATTTAATAGTTATTAAGATTATAAATAATACTGTCCATTACCAAAAAGGAAATAGTTTCTAAACTTCTGATGCATATGTATTTTTAAGCTCCTAGAATGTGTGAAACTAAAGTTTATTTTATGGCAGAAAAGCTGTTAGTAATGTAATGTCTGTATATTAGATTCATACTATAAGAAACTTATTATTCTGCGGAAGTCATTCATGGTCCAGCCTAAGGTTGGGGTAATCGTGTGAAGTAGAAATGAACCTTGGGAACCGGGCTTGGTGGCGCACACTTGTACAGTACTTGAGAGACTGAAACAGGAGGATCACAGGTTCACGGCCAGCCTCAACTACTTAGTGAGGCCCTCTGCAACTTAGTGAGACCCTGTTTCAAAATAAAGAATAAAAAGTAGGGCTGGGGGTGTAGCTCGGAGGTAGAATGCCCCTGGGTTCAATCCCCACTACTGCAAAAAAAAAAAAAAAGAAAAGAAATGAAATGAACCTTGGGGAAAAAAGGATTGCTCCTTCAAGAGACCATTTTTGATATCTGGGAAACAAAAATATGAAATGGGTGTATTTGTAAAGTAATAAAATGAATTGTAAATGGAAAAATGGAGTCAGTAATTTGTAATATTTCCTTTCAGGTTATGCACTGGACCCTTCATTAGATAATCATCAAGTATCTGCCAAGTATATTGGTTCTGTAGAAGAAGCTGAAAAAAATCAAGGTAATTTTTTTGAAATAGTTAATATCATATACTAACTGATAATTAGTGCCTTGCAATAATTAGACAGTAGGAAAAGTTAGTATTTTATTTAGTTTTTCCATTTTTTTAAGTTGAGACAATAGAGTGATACAGTTTAGAGTAATATGGCTTAGAACTATTATAGTTTAGAGCTTGCTTTTCCCACCTCTAGCTGTGAAACCTTGTAAGGAAGAGAGTAGTACATATCTTTTAGGGTTATATTGAGTCCTGTGTACATAATTCATACAGTTCTATATAGTTAGTATAGGACTTTTTTTTCTTCAAGTTAGACTTCTGCAAGCCACATGTATATGTAGCTAGATTCTTAGTTAACTTGTGACCATAACTCCCGTATTTCCAATTTAATGACTGTATACAATATGCCCCCTTCTACTGTTCAAATCAAAATTTCAGAAACATCCTCCTTCCTCATTTCTTTTTACTAAGGTTGATGATATTAGAGGTCAAGTTTAGATTGAGATCACATGGAAGAAATGCCAGCTTCTTGTGAAACCTTGCTTAATTTATATTGTTGCTTTACAAGTAAAATAAAAATGTTACTAAGTACTTACTGTAGTTTAGTTTAATTCCACTTTAAAATAAATGATGAATTACAGTTTATTCTTGCTTTCAAAGGTGGCTTTCTCATTATTTAGCAATATTGAGTTGCTGGGTTTCTTTAGAAATTGATAGAAGTTCACTGATTAAGGTTTTTGATTCATTAAATAGGCTGCGTGCTGTTGTAGGATTACATATCTTTTTTTAATATATTAGAATTTGTATATTACAGCAGTGATTCTTTCTCCATAAGGTTGAAACCCTTTTCATCTAGCATGAATTGGTACATATGGCAGATTCATATAGCTTTTATTTTTGTTTTGTTCATTTGAATAATTACCTTTCTTTGACCATGTAAAATTATATATATGCTGATATTTCTGAAGAAAATATACATACTTGTAATCTCTTTTTGTTGCTGTTAATGTAGGTTTAACTGTATTTGAAACTGGTCAGAAGAAAACAGAAAAAAGGAAAAAGTTCAAAGAAAATGATGCATCTAATATTGATGGTTTCTTGGGACCATGGGCAAAGTATGTGGATGAAAAAGATGTAGCCAAGCCTTCAGAAGTAAGCTTTAATGTTTTCATTTCCAGTTCAGGTATATGCTGTGTCTCTGTGAAGCATATCTATATTAATAGACTTGAAATATCCTTAGAGAACCAAATGGCTCATCAGAATTTTACTGTCTTGATTGAGAAAATACAGTAAAATTTTTTTCTTTGCACTATTTTTATTTACCTTTATTCTGCTTTATTTTCTTCCATATTTTTTACTAATATTGAATATTAAACCATTTTTAATAAAAATTGCCTTTCATACTAGAATAGTGGGTTTTATTTATTAATTTACTTAAAAATCTTGAATTTTATTTATATTGTTTAAAAATATATTACCTTGAAGCTTATAAAGTAAAACTATAGAACTTTACCCTTCCCTTCCCTACCTTCATAATTCTACTGTCTGTGTGAGCCAGGCGCCATTCTAGATCCTGGGATATAGCAATGGACAAGATCAAGAGAATCCTGTCCTCATGTAGCTTATCTGCTACCTGTTCCTTATGTCCAGAGAGCTTAATAATGCTGTTTATTTACTTTAGAGCTAGTGATGCTATTTATTTATTTATTTATTTATTTTAGATATCATCTCTTAACTCGTTATTATAGATCCTTGTTATTAGAGATACTGCTCCTCCATCTTCCCTCTCTAGCTCTTCCCAAAACAGTTGGTCACAAATCTATAGTCATTGCTTATAACCTAATGACTATAAAAAGTATTTACTGAAGAACACTGTGTACTAAAATTCAGTTTCCTTTCTGGTGCCAGATTTTCTAACTGCCTTGTCTTTTCACTTACATAATTAGCATAACATGTTAAATATATTTCTAAGTATTCCAGGAGGATGAGCTTTGTATAAAATTGGTTTAAAAATATTATCTAGTATCTATTATGTGTTTAATGAATTTTGTAATCTATAGAAGAGGTAATCAATCTCTGCTTTTGGAAGAGTTGAGATTATTCTCCTGGCAGACATACTTACACTATTGCTTCACAGAAATATGAACCTCATTATTTTTTTTTTTTTTTTTTGCGGTACCGGGGATTGAATGCAGGGGAGTTCTACCTCCGGGCTACACCCCCGGCCCTATTTTTTATACTTTACTTTAAAACCGGGTCTCACGAAGTTGCAGAGGGCCTCACTAAGAGGAGAGAGAGACAGACAGACAGACAGACAGCGAGAGAGCTGAGGCTGGCCGCGAACCCGGATCCTCCGGTCTCCGCCTCCCAAAGTACTGGGATTACAAGCGTGTGCCACCACACCCAGCATGAACCTCATTACAAAGAATTTATAACCAACTTTGGACATGACGAGGTTCTCAAACATTCACTTGCAAATTCACTCCTTCATTTCCTTAGGAAGAACAAAAAGAATTGGATGAAATCACAGCAAAGAGGCAAAAGAAAGGCAAACAAGAAGAAGAGAAACCTGGGGAGGAGAAGACAATCTTACATGGTAATATATTTTTCATATTTCTTCATTTTTATGAAAAATTTTCATACTTACTCTGTTCTGTTTATAGAATACCAATTACCCTTACTGTCAGCTGCTGTGAAATCATAATTTTAAGAATGACTATGTTGGCTGGGCGTGGTGGCGCACACTTGTAATCCCAGTACTTTGGGAGGCGGAGACTGGAGGATCTGGGTTCGCGGCCAGCCTCAGCTCTCTCTCTCTCTCTCTCTCTCTCCTTAGTGAGGCCCTCCGCAACTTCGTGAGACCCGGTTTCAAAATAAAGTATAAAAAATAGGGCCGGGGGCGTAGCATGGAGGTAGAACGCCCCTGCGTTCAATCCCCAGTACCGCAAAAAAAAAAAAAAAGAATGACTATGTTGAACAATTTTACGCCATAGAAATCATGGCATACTCTTCTTTATCCTGAGAAAGGAGAGAATGTAGCATGAGTATTGATAGCCTAACCACAGGTAATTTTTGTTGCCATGTTAGTGAATTTCAAAAAAGTAAATAGAGAAATTTGAATGGTCCATAATCTATCCTTTCCTACAATATAATTTATTCTTCTGGTGTATTAATGGTGCCTCCTTTATTTAACTCTGTTTTTACCCAAGCCAAATATTTAGGTGTCATCATAGTTTATAGCCATTACTGAATTAAACTTTAAAGGAATAAACTTAGTTTCTCATATGAATAGATTGGAGATTAAGACTCTCATACTCATTTTGACTGTGGAAGAAAATGTATATTCACCAAAATAAATTAGAAATGTTCTAGAATGTACCTGTTCATTAATAATTAGTTACCTTTAAGGAATTACATAGTGATTATCTGAAAAGATAAAGAATAACTGAACACTGATAGTGTTGCTTATTCTGATGTTTTGTCACATCACACGTCTAGGTTTGTTGAGACCATATATGGTCTCTCAAGCTCCGATTTTATGTTCAAGGAGTCTCTTTAGTATACAGTCCTTACAACCATAGTAGCAATAATAGCCAATATTTACTGAGTACCCACTCTGTGCCAGGCATGCTGCTAAATGCTTTAAAAATCACCCACATACCTTTATTGTAAAATTTGTGGAAAAGTGGAAAAAGAGAAATGAAAAGGTACCAGAAAAGCAGAAAGCTGGAGAAACGGATAGTTGATATTTTTTGTTTTATTTTAGCTTCCTTTTTATCCTGTTTTGCTTCTGATTCTTTACCAGTGACTCACAAGACCCAAATATTATCTTTTCTTCCCTCACTGTAATTATGCTGCAGTGGAGTCTTTATGATATATCCCTAAAATATGTAACTGAGTGAAAGAAGCATAGATCTTATTTAAAGATCTAATACTGCCAGGTGTGGTGGTGCACGCTTGTAATCCCAGTACTTTGGGAGGCAGAGACCGGACGATCCGGGTTCGCAGCCAGCCTCAGCTCGCTCTCTCTCTCTCTCTCTCTCTCTCTCCCTCTCCCTCTCCCTCCCTCCCTCCCTCTACTTAGTGAGGCCCTCCGCAACTTCGTGAGACCCGGTTTCAAAATAAAGTATAAAAAATAGGGCCGGGGGTGTAGCACGGAGGTAGAACGCCCCTGTGTTCAATCCCCGGTACCGCAAAAATAAAAAATAAAGATCTAATACTGTCTGTGCATTTAGGAATTCCAAAATACTACTTCCAATTGTAAATGATAGCAAGGGTTTCAGGCAGCTAAATTTTAGCTAACTCATGATCTTAACATCACTAGAGTTTTATTACCTAAACCTTAATATGAACAATAGACCTATGAAAAAAATATTATCATTTTAAGAATATACATTTCATGACTATGGCTTAAATTTGTTTATTGCTTTCTTTTGCCTTCTTGTTTCAGTTAAAGAAATGTATGATTATCAGGGGAGGTCCTATCTTCACATTCCTCAGGATGTTGGTGTTAATCTACGGTCATCTGTACCACCTGAAAAGTGTTACCTTCCCAAAAAACAAATTCATGTGTGGTCTGGACATACAAAGGTAAACAAGTTGACCATTTCCCTTTGCTGTAATGCTATAATAGCAAAGCCAATGTAAACTTTGAGCTATTGATGTGAAACATTCATTATTACTGATAAGGATATAGGGAAATCAAGATAGAACAGGGCAGTCAAATTGAAAATAAACCCGGATTAAGCTTTGGAGATAACCGCACATACCAGTCACAAAGGACTAATCAGTCTTGAAGGCCATCTGGATTGGCCATGATGTAATCATTCATGGCTTGGTGTCCTGGCCCCTTCCTTTAGCCTGGTCCTTTCCCCCCAAGTTCCTGCCACAGTCTCCTTCCTCTGAGGCACAAAGTCAGTGAGTACTGGACTGGTACTAGCATCATGTATTCTGCTTAGCTTCAGTAAGGTTGCCTTGATTCTTGGGGTTATCACACTTCAGAGATTAAATGCTCCATGGTTTGTAATCCAAGGTAATATCTAAATGAATGCAGAAACAAGGTACATAAAAACTTTTGATGTTGATGGTTTTTGTCATCTGTACAATTCCAACTGCTAATTTCCAGTTCTTTGCAAAGAGCAAAGGGCCTGCATGAAAGAAGGAAAAGAGGTGGGGGCATTAGCAATTTGATTGACTCAGGAATTCCCATGGGTAAAGAAGTCAATATTAAAGAGTAAAAAAAAATCTTCAAAAGCTTAGTGTCAATAAGGCCTGCTCTTGGAATATTAATGAAGGTTATTCTAGGGCATGATGTTTGGAATCAAGAAAAATAGCAAATAGGGTTGCTTAAAATAAACTGTCTTTGTCTTATGTTCAATCCTAACCTATATTTAGAATGCTCTGGTTGATAACTGTGATATCTTTTTACAGGGTGTCAGTGCAGTCAGATTGTTTCCTCTCTCTGGCCATTTATTGCTGTCTTGTTCCATGGACTGTAAAATTAAGGTAAGTTTTCAGTAACTGAGAACTCTGCAAAACTAGTGCTTTGGTTAAATCTATTTGGTTAATTATAAATAAATTTGGATTTGTTAGGTAATTAGAGGCTAATTATTTTCTCTTAGGCTCTGAATGCAGCTATTTATGAATTGCTTCCAAACTTGTAGATTCAAATGTGGCTCTGTCGTCCAATTGGCTAGGCGCTTTTTAAAGCTTAGACAACTGATGAGAACGTAATCCAATCACTTTGTCATTAGCCGCATAAATACTTAATCACTAATAATGCATTTTTTATAGAGGCTTTGTATATGTAACTGAGTTCATTTATTCTTCAGAACCCTATGAGGAAAGATGACACATGATAGAAATCTCATCTTTAGAGAATAGACAATGTAATTCATCCTTTTTCTTCTGTGTACTAGTATATACCAACTAGCAGAAATGCTCCCAGCCCCTTCTCCCACTTTTTGTAGTCTTAGGAAGCTACCTTTGCCTTCTGTTCAACTAGAGTGTGTGATAGAAAAACTCAGTTGCCAGTGCATGTCAGCTTAGATATGAGGAAAGCCTTGAAGAAACATCTTAAATCTAAAAGAATAGTTCTTATGTTTTTAGGTCTTCAACATGTCCATATCTTTAAGATGGTTCAATAAATATCAGCCCTATAGTGCTCTTGTGGCTTAGAAAGTTGAATCATGAAAGTTTTATCCTTTTTAAATAATTTATTAGTATTAACAATATATAAAGGCAGCTTCTTTTGATGAGAGCACCCATTTAGGCATTTGTCTCTAATAGAGACAATTTGTCTCAAATTGAGACAGTTTATAGTAAAATCCCTTATTTCCTTTAACCTCCACTTTATACAAACTATGTTCATTGAGATTGTGATTTTTCTTTTTGATCAACTAAAAAAGCATAGAATTCAATTTAGTCCGCTTCTATAAACATTTTTTAGGTACCTATTATGTACAAGGGGCCAAGGATTAAAAAGTATTAAGACACTGTCCCTGCCTGTACAATGATCATTTCTTTATGATGTAAATGACCATTACAGAGGTAGGCAGGAGATGCAAGTATTCTGATTTCAAAGAGGAAGGATACCTTGTAGGAAGGTTAAAGAAATGGGGAGGTATCCAGTATGTTTGAGAAGAGTGAATAAAATGAATCCACATGGTGTTCTGTGGTTGCTGAAGCATAAAATCTAAAAGGCAAAGAATGATTACAGTTAGAGCAAGGGACCAGGTCCCAGAGGTCCTTGCCTGGCATACTGGGATAACTGAGACTATCTATCCTGTTGCACTGGGTGGCCAGGAAGTGCTTTCTATTTTAGAGCACTAACAACATTGTCAGGGAGTGAATTGTGGCAGGCAACAATAAAGCTAGTTTTGAAGCTTTTGTATTCATCCACTTTAGATATGATGTTATGAGCATGTTATTTTAGTCTAGATCATTATTTTCATATAGCTCCTATAATACTTGTTACTTCAGAAAAATACAAAGAAAAGCCTTTCAGTATCAAAATGTTATATACATAGCAGTTGTAATAACATTTCATCTCTTTGAAAGTAGTTTGTAGTATTACAAAAGTAGAAACTTTTACCATTGAAAATACATACAGTACCAAAAAAAGCAATAAGAAAACAAAATCACCTGAATTAACCCCATCTATAATTAAGTTCTCTTGATATTTTAATGTGTATGTTTTACATCACTTTCGATGTAGAGCTCTTTATAACTCTTTAGTTATAAAAAATGTTTATGCATATATATGTGTGTGCTCCAAGTAGTATAACACAGTGCTAAGCAATATTTAATAATTAAATCCCCTGTATACACACAGATATGCACATACATAGCTGAGATATGAATGTTATTATTGATTAAAGACATTAAATTTAATACCTCCAGGGCTGAGGGAAGAGCACATGCTTGGCATGCACAAAGCCCTGGATTCGATCCCCAGCATCCCCCCTCCCCCCAAAAATTAATATTTCCACATGTTTGTTTGTTTGTTTGTTTCTCCAGCTATGGGAGGTTTATGGAGACCGACGCTGTCTGCGAACATTTATTGGTAATACTTCTTTTCTACCTGGCTATAAATCTGTTTGGAAAGACTTTTTAAAGTAGGATAACATCGATAGTAATTGTACTACACTGATGTAAAGGAAAGTGTTCATAGACTTGAGCTGAGTCTGGAAGAAGGAGGAAGTCTCCCCAGGTAGACAAAGAAAACTAGGAAGCAAGAGTAGCAGAAGCAGAAGTGGTATGAGAAGGCATGCTCCTTTGCGGGAACCACATATAATACAGAATTGCCAGGATATAAGTGAGACAAAAGTGGAGAAAATTAGTCGAAGGGGAACTAGAGTATGGAGGACTGTGTGTGCCATTAATAGAGCTTAGATTCTATCCTAAGGGCATCGGGGAGCCATTAAACAGCTCTTGCAGGAAAGTAGCTTGATTGGAAGTTTGTAAAAATCACATAGCAATGTAGAGGAAGCTTTCATAGAGCAAGCCTAGAAGAGAGGAAATGAATTATAGTGTTATTTCATTGGTCTGGACTAGATATGGTGAGAGTCTGCACCAAAGCAACAGAGATAGAAAAGAAAGGAGCTATTAAGAGTGGAAATCAATGGAATTTAGTAATGGGATATGAGTGATGAGAGGCAGGAATCTAGGGTGACTCAGGTGGCTGGATGAATGGTGGTACCAGTCACCAAGGGAACATGAGAGGATGATGAGGATTCACACTCATCGAATCTGAACTGACTGTGGGATATTGAGGTGAAAATATCCAGTAAGCAATAGCCCGATATCGAGCTTTGAAGAGAGGTTGGGAGTTGGCAACCAAGGCATAAAAAGGGCAGAATTGAGAGAGCTTGAAGCAAAGAAGAGGGCAAAAGGGAGGACAGCTGTGTGACAGACTAGCCTTCCTGGTAGAGAGGTTTATTGTCTTTGTCATTTCATGCGAAGGCTCTTTACTCTTTCCAAATTTAACTGAAATTGAAATTGTTTGTGTAAGTCATGGTGCCTGTTTTTAGATTAAAGTGGGAGTCTTTTCTGCTGTGCTCTGTTAAGGTTTTATGGCCTCAGTATGAATAAATACTGTCCAAGATGCCACACAGTCTAAAGGAAAACTTATGGAATAGCTGTGTCCAGGAGAACAAAATGTCTCTGTCAGATATAGTGGGTGTGGTTTCCATCTGCCTCCTGCAGTAGCAGACCATTTTTCAGTGGAAAACTGAAATTCTCCTATGTAAGATTAGGGCGGCTCTGACTAGGATGCCTGCTGTAGAAGTGCTGTGGCACGTATTGCCTGACTGGAGTTTCATAGTGGTCTGGGTTCAGGTATGCTGCATGTGGTCGACAATTTGTGCCAGACACGTTCTACACAACTATATGTGTCTTGGTCATGGTGGGGGTGGTAAAAAATAGGAAAGTGTCTGCTTTTGTTTAGCCACATTTTGTTTGTGCCTCTTAACTTCGAAAAGAGTTGATGAGTCTGACAAGATTGATTTCTAAGTAAAGCATAATCAGCACCTTGAAGTTAATGTATTGTCAAAATGCCATCTTAAAACAAAATTAAAGCTCATTTTAGTCTCATAAGATTCTGAATTATTTTCTGTGAAATTTGGTAATGTGATCACAATTATTAAAATTTGAAGTTATCAAACAAGGGCTACAGTTTCTAGAACTTTAGGTTTAGGGCACTTTGTTTTCACTTCCAGCCTGGTGAGCAATCGGAGAGTGAACCTCCAAAATCTTATCATCATTTCTTTCATTGGCAATAATTGGTCTATTATGTTTCCATAAATTCTTGGCTGGTTAGTCATCAGTTGTCTGTACTACATAATTGGGGACTGCTATGACAAATTTTTAAAAAAGAAAAAGTTAGAGCTGGGCATGGTGGCACACACTTGTAATCCCAGTACTTGGGAGGCTGAGGCAAGAGGATCGCAGGTTCGCGGCCAGCCTCAGCTACTTGGTGAGGCCTTCGGCAACTTAATGAGACCCTGTTTCAAAATAAAGAATAAAAAATAGGGCTGCGGGTGTAGCTTGGAGGTAGAGTGCCTCTGAGTTCAATCCCCAGTACTGCAAAAAAAGAAAAGAAAAAGAAAACTTGGGCCTTTTCTCTTAATTCTTATGGAAATGCCATGCATCAGAATAACCTGAGGAGCTTCTTGAAGGGAGAAACACCCACCCTCCACGGCCCACAGAGAGGACTGTAAGTCAGTACATCAGGAGATGGGTCCAGGATCTCGCAGCTTTCCTTTGAATCAGTGTCTAATGCTGTCTCTCTGTATGGTGTTGATCTCACTGCCATTTCTGTTGGCTCTGCTGTTAGGTCACAGTAAAGCTGTCAGGGACATCTGCTTCAATACGGCAGGAACACAGTTCCTCAGCGCCGCCTATGACAGGTACCTTAAACTCTGGGACACTGAGACAGGTAAGAGTGCACTAATGACTAGAACATCTTTATCTTCTAAGATTTATATATGAAACAGTATGCGTGGTCTCTATGGCAAAATGGTACCTCCTCTAACAGCTGGTTCTCACACCATTGACTATCAGCTAATATCACAAGACATGTTTGTAGAGTTAAGTCAGCTATATAAACAACTCTTTCATTATGAAGCTTTGTTCCCACCACATGTAATTTATAAAGCAAGCATATTGATGAACAAGCAGATTCAAAATATTCCATAGACCATGGATCTTTTCATTCCCTTATGTCACCTACCACAGTGCATTACACATAGAAGGAGTTCAATAAATGTCTGATGAGCAGAATTAAATTTCATTTCTCAAATTGTTTAAAATGCAGGTCTAGCCGGGAGTGGTGGTGCACACTTGAAATCCCAGTAGTTGGGAGGCTGAGACCGGAGGATTCAGGTTTACGGATCTTAGTGAGGCCCACCGCAACTTAATGAGACCCTGTTTCAAAATAAAGAATGAAGAAATAGGGATGGGGTGTAGCCCAAAGGTAGAATGCCACTGGGTTCAATCCCTGGTACTGCCAAAAAAATAAAATGCAGGTCTAAACTGCCATGGGCTGTTGGTTTTACATATTCACAGCCATATTGACTGCTTTGATATTTTGTGACTAGTATAAATTTATCTTATTAGAAAAGCATCTTATCTTACTGAGTTTTAAGAGTAATTTTAATAGCTAATATTTACCAAGCATTATGCTAAGCATTTATATTCAGTATGCCATGTAATCTTAATATATACCTGTGAGGTGTATATTAGTATTACATTATAGACGAGGAAACTGAGGCTTAAAGGTAACTTTCCCACGGTCACACAGCTAGGAAGTGGCAGCATTGGGCGCAAACCAAGGTTTCCCTCCTGCCAGAGCCTTGTTCTTCATCTCTTTAGCAGTGGTTCTCAATTTTGCCCTCACATTGTAATCATCTGAAGAGCTTCAACATTATTGATGCCTGGGCCCAACCCTCAGAAATCGATTCTGTTGGTCCAGGTTGCATACGAGGTGATTCTACTCTCTAGCCAAGGCTGAGAGCCCCCACTTTACATGCTCTTTTAAAAACCAAAGTATAAAGTGCATAGATATTCAGCGATTTTCTTTCGTTTTTTACAAATATATCTATGAACTTGATTTAACTACCACCATTATCAAGATAGAACATTTCCAACACTCAGTATAGGTTTCTTGTGCCCTTTTCTGATCTGTACCCCCTCCCAGTAACCACTCTGTCATCACGGATTCATTTTGCCTCTTCTTGAACTTTTTATAGATGGAATCATATCATATTTTCTCTTTTGTATCTACCTCCTTTCACACAATGTATTATCTGAATTTTGCAGCAGTAATTTGTTCTTTTTTATTGCTCAAAATATTCCATCGTATGAGTGAAATTAAAATTTTTCTATTCAACAATTGATGGTACTGATTTACTTTTGAAAAATTTTTTATCATTAAAAAAGTTATAATGTAGTTTAAAGTAAAGAGCAAACAAGTTGCCCTTCCTCAAGATTTATTAAGCAGATGACCAATAGATCTTAATGCCACTGTCATTCTTAAGTGGTCAAATTTATCTTTCTTACTTAATTTGAGTCTTTGGTTTTAGGACAGTGTATATCAAGATTTACAAACCGAAAAGTACCGTATTGTGTCAAATTCAATCCTGATGAAGATAAGCAAAATCTATTTGTGGCTGGGATGTCTGATAAAAAGATTGTGCAAGTAAGTTTTCTTTCTTACATAAAGCTTCTGAGCTGTATGTTGTATCAAGGAATGGAATACAGAATGTTAACTCATTTGATGTTTGCTACTTTTAGAGACTGCTGGTGCTCTGTTCTTAGTAGAAAACAGTCATTTCATAAAAATATATTAGAGATCTTTACCTCTACTTCCAGAATTATGTCTTTGTTGGTTTTCATAAATCTACTCCATTTCTGTCTTTACCTTTTGTTTGCTGTACAGTGGGACATTCGAAGCGGAGAAATTGTGCAGGAATATGATCGACATTTGGGAGCTGTCAACACCATTGTTTTTGTTGATGAGAATAGGAGATTCGTGAGTACATCTGATGATAAGAGCCTAAGAGTTTGGGAATGGTGAGTTTCTATCACTAGAAAATCTGATTTATATAAAGCAAGCAATTTAAAATTTTGTAGCCAAGCCGGGCATGGTGACACATGCCTGTAATACCAGTACTTGGGAGGCTGAAACAGGAGGATCACAGGTTCAAGGCCTGGGCACTTAGAGAGACCCTGTTTCAAAATTTAAAAAGGGCTGGAGATATAGCTCAGTGGTAGAATGCCCTGGGTTCAGTTTCTAGTAACACACACACACACACACACACACACACACACACACACACCGGGGGGGGGGTAAAAAATTGGTAGCCAAAGACAAATTCTAGTAATATGCAAACATTGAATACTTTTGCAACTATGATCCTGGCTTGCAAATCAAACAATTTAACTATTTAAATAACCACAATTTAGAAATAAAAATCTAAGCAGATTAGATTCAGACTTTGGATAATCTTTCCAAAGAATATTTATTTTGAGTTGCTTTTCTTATAGTTATGATAGACATTGTATTCTGCTATCTTATATTCTCTATTAGATGCCTTATTCATCTTTGCAGAATAACTGGCAAGAAGTAGGGACCACAAATGTATAGACTATATTGTTTATGTGGAAATTGGAAATAAAATACTGACTTTGGAATAAATCCAAAGAAAATACTGATATGTTTCTCAATTTTATAAATGCCTGCTTTATGATTATTTAATACTGAAAGTTGCTCCATATCACCTTTGCACATATATTTTGCTTGTTGAATATAATCAGAATCTATTGGTTAATTTTCTTTCCTAGAGAAAAAAAATCATTTTTCTAAAGTCAAGAAATACTAACGCTAGTTTGATTAAGCATAATAGATCATGTTTTATAATTTAGTTGCAAATAAATACATGATAATCTTTTTGTTAAGTGAATGTGTGCCTGGAACTCAGCTTGTTTTTATAGCCGTTGTGAAGCACAGTTCAACCATGATTACAGCCTTGCAAGGACTAGAAAGTGTATCTTCCCACCCCCGAACTTGTTTTGCTTTAAGAAAAAGCCTTGAACCACAGCCAGTGCTTTCCTCCCCAAACTGAATCCCTCTGGGGAGCTGAGCCAGCCCTAACTATTGTTGGGACAATCTGTGTACTTGAAAATTTAATGTGATTTAACTGTAACTTCCACACGTCACCACTGCCACTACACATCTCCACATTACCCCTAACTAGTAGTTCACTAAACGTGGTATGTGATAATAGCATCACCCTTAAGATCCATAGTTTAAGCTACCTCCTAACCAAGATCTCTCTTACTTTAGAAATGTTTCTTGCAGAGAATCTGATATGGACACCAAGTTTTATATAAACCATCTTAGATCATTTGCACAATACTCTTTCTTAAACATGCATATACATATTTTGTTTTATATATGTTAACAGTTTAATTATACTTAAACATTTAGATGTGTCTGTCTTGAGATGATATTTCAGCTCCATTTTTTAATGTAGAGTAGTATAAAAGAAGTGGGTAAATATTTAAATGATGTACCAGTTACGGGGCTTAAGAACACTTGTTTGTTTTCTAAAGTAGAATGCTGACTCAGCAAAGTGCTTTGATTAAATTAAGGGGTGATGTTAGCTTTTGTTCCTGCCACCTCAGATCTTAAGAAATACTCCTGATTAGTCATGATACTGTTTTGTTATGAATGATGGCATCCTTTAGATTTCCACTTAACTATTACTATCAGAAGACATCACTGTTGTAATAATTAATGTTGCATTTATGAACCCTTTCTGCATGCCAACTACTATGCTAAGCATTTTACATGAACTCTTTGATTTAATGTGAAAGTAATCTTATGAGATTGGCATATTTATTATTCCCATATTCTATGTAAGAAAACTAAGACAGTTTAAGTGATTTGCCTAAGGTTATAATAGGACAGGAAAAGGCCAGAATTCAAACTCTGGTCAAACTGATTCCAAAACTTGAGTTCCTTATTATATGGCTGGATGGTTAAAAGAAGGGACTGGTGGGGGAGAGAATGTAATTTGTGTCTGGTTTCATTGGTGAGAAAGTAATAAACGTGAGGATCAGCCTTGCTACAAAGGCAAGTAGGGAGCAAAACCAGCTCAGGATCCTCAGAACTCTTACAGCTATTCCTAAGAGTAATCACTAGTGACACTTGGGGCTTGCATCCAAGAAGGGGCCCTCACCTCCTCAGAGTGAGCTCTGGCCCCAGCTGCAGGTACTGGAGCCTTCAGACAACTGGTGTTGACCAAATGTATATCTGTACCTGCTTAGAGTAGCATTGATATAAGAAAACAAACCAAAGGAAACTTGGGTTTTTTAAGTAGTACTATCCAAACTAAGACTGTTAGGTAGCCCTGAAGGAGAGTTGGAGGTTATATTAGGTATTCAGCAACTGTGGTATTTTAATCAGCTAAATGCATCAAATGTCATAGGCATGTTTTCTCACCAGGGTGTTTATTTTGGTAAAATATTTTAAAAGGAAATTTCACAGAGGTTGAAAAACACGATTGTTTATTTTTTATCTTTAAAATCTCATAGATTTTTGTTTTTTATGAATTCATTTCCAAACTGAAGATTATTTGAAGATGAGTTACTAGCTGATACTGAATGAGGTATTTAATTAGAAAGTAGTGTTGTGTTTATTAAATTTAACTATGCCTAGCAGGCATTTTTACTAGAAATAATGAAGTCCACAGAAAATTTCAAATGCAATTCTTGCTCTAGACCTCATTGTGCCAAGATTCCTTGAAATAAGGATTCATTTGAATCTTGTTTATGTTTAGTAAAACATTGATTAATATGAACCTGAATTATGGTCAGTTTAGTTTAGAAAATGCTCTTATGTTTCAATCCATAGTATAAAATTATTAGCCACTAATAATAAATATGAAGGGGGGAAGACAGGAATATTTTTTAAACTGAGGCTCTTTTTTAATAGATTTGGGTCATTCCAGTATATTTTTTTTCCTCTTTCTATTTTTGTGGTGCTGGGGATAAATTTGGGTCATTCTCAATGTCAGTTTCCCCGCTGCCTTCAGGATGAGGGTTGAAGATTTGGCAAGTGTTACTATTCCCCTGGTTATACCTGATTTTTTTTTTCCTCTCACCAAGACCTTGATAGAAGTTTTCTCTAATCATTTCTCCCTTCTTCTGAATGGTTGGATCAAATGGATAGAGAAAATTCATACATGAAGTAAATCATTACTATTTTCCAGTTAATCAGAATATTGGAACTTGAACCATAGCCTGAAATTGAAATTGCTGCTTCATATTGTTATTGATAGATTAAGTTTCCCACATATTACTCTGTGAGAAACATTTCTAGTCTCATGAGAAGCAACAAGATCAAAACTCCTTTCAGAATTACTAAATAACGTATCATGGAGAATATAAAAAATAAAAAGGTACTAAGAACTTTTGATGATTCTACATTTTGGTGACTAGTTTTGGATTTTTGTGGTTTCTATTTTTCCTTTATATCACTCACATGAGCTTTTTTGTTTTGGTTTTTGATTAATGCTTTTTTCCTGCACCGTACAATTTTTAAATGCTATTTATGTAAACTGAAAATAATGTAGGTACGAAGCACTTAATCTCCCTGGCCTTAGTCATTATTTCTGGATGGATTAGACCAGCTCACAGATCCCTACAGCTTTGCCTGCCATGCACTTGTATTGCTGAGGGCTTTTTAGCCCTCTCACCTGTTTGCAGAGTAATGAGTCGAGCTTGACTAGCAGGTAAAGTAACATTCCTTATAGGCTTGCTCAGACATCTTGCTTCCACCTGCCATGGTATATTTTAAGATGAGTTCATAGATGGGCATGGTGGCATACACCTGTAATCCCAGTACTTGGGAGGCTGAAACAGGAGGATCACAGGTTCAAGGGCAGCCTCAGCAACTTAACGAGACTCTGTTCAAAAAATAAAAAGGACTGGGGGTATAGTTCAAAGGTGTAGAATGGCCATGGCTTCAATCCTCAGTATGGAAAAATAAAATTAAAAAAAAATGAGCTTACTGTTAAAGAACCTTTACTAACAATTATTTTTAACATAAAGGCCAAAGTTTAAATCTAATAGAGTTAGAAAATAAAATTACTAGCATTATTATAATTTTCATGGAAACTAATTTATAAAGTAAAAGCTTTAATAATCAATTCAGTGTCATTTTATGATTTTTCTTCGTCCAAGAAGTTTAGTGAAAATGCTTAGTAAATATATAATAACTTTAGGAGTTTTCTTTTATTGAATACTATCACTTTATTTCAGAGATAATTCTTCTAAAGGTACTTTTTAAAATTACTTGTTCTGATATGCTATTTTAAATTTTTAGGGATATCCCTGTGGATTTCAAGTATATAGCAGAACCCAGTATGCACTCAATGCCTGCCGTGACTTTGTCTCCAAATGGTGAGTTGCTACACAGAATGTGTTCTTGATTGAGCTTCCAAGACACAAGGTAATTGCTGTATTCATAAAAACTGTGACCATTCCCTTCTAGGGGAAGTTTGTCACAGTGTCATACTTGTATAAGGAAATCTTTTCAGTATTATGAATACTGGTTTTCATATGTGAGTCACTTCACCCACTCTTTTATTTTGAAAAAATAAAAAATAAAAGAAGCAAATTACAGCTCATGTTGACTGAGCATCTTAAGGATTTCTATCCGACAATCAGGGCTTTTTGTTGTTTGTTTTCTTAATAGTTCTCCTTCCAATAGGATCATGGTCAATAAATCATTTAATAAGCTCCTTTCTTTAAAGGTGATAGGAAATTTTGGTCTTATGCTCTATAATGAGAACACCTTAGCAATTTACTATATAAGATTTTCTCAAGCAAAAATACAAAAATAAATCTGTTTAATAGTTTCCTATTCAATATCCCATTTCCTTTTAAGCACAAGATAATTTGTGCTGCAGACATACTGACAATGTGCTCGAATAATTACAGCATAGATGAGGTTATTAAAGTAGCGGTCCAAGGTTTGGGGAACATTGTCTTTGAAGTTGCTGTTAACTTTCATAACTGCTATAAGTATAGAACAAGGACAAAGAGGCAAGGAAGAGTCTGCTCCTCCACCTGGGCATCTGCTACAGGCAGTGGTGATGCTTGTCAAGTGCCCTGCATTCCTATAGGAAGAGCAAGCTAATTGGATCCTACTTTGGTAGTCACTAAAGTTTGTCACTGTGCATCCTCATTTCATGTAATGTGTTTCTAAACTACCTATTACAAATATTGTGCCCATCTTGAGCAAGGCTAATGTTAGGACCATTTCCTTAGTTAGTTATATTTGCAAATATATAGTATGCAAGTACTTGCTACAGCTTAGGGTTTAGGGCCTTTGATAAATCCTAGGTAGGTAGAAGCAGTGTGCCCTTTCAAAAATAATTACTATAATTTTGTTAATCTTGTCTTTTTTGATATAGTTTTATTTGATAATCCTAGATTTTCTCTTTATTTCATAGTTACCACAGATAGGTCTCTTTCTTTCCATAGTTCTGTTGTCTATACTTACTACAAATTAATTTCAGTTTGTAAATTTTGATTTAGTTCTGTTAACACTAAGCATAGAATTTCTGTATTTCCTTATTTTTTAAAAAAACTTATTTGAGCCGGGAGTGGTGGCGCATGCTTGTAATCCCAGTACTTTGGGAGGCGGAGACCAGAGGATCCCAGTTCGTGGCCAGCCTCAGCGCGCGCGCGCTCTCTCGCTTGCTCTCTCTCTCTCTCTCTCTCTCTTTCTTTCTTTCTCTCTCTCTCTCTCCCCTTAGTGAGGCCCTCCGCAACTTCGTGAGACCCGGTT
>PVJS01024008.1:0-29056 GCA_004027185.1 Glis glis
AGACAGGAGGGAAGGAGAGGGAAACAAACTGGTGCACAGGATGGACTTACACAAAGATATCAAAGTCAACTGCTATGCTGAAAACGGGAAGGAGGGAGGGGGGAGGCAGGGGGGGTGGGAATTGGGGGAGGGCTAATTGACCGATGAGTGCATGTATACGTCAATCACCCTGAAATCCTTCAAGATGTATGATTGCAATGCACTAATAAAATAAGAAATTTTAAATAAATAAAAAATACATAAAAAAAGAAAAGAAGGGAGGGGAGGGGAGGGGAGGGGGGAAAGAGGGAGGGAGGAAGGGAAGGAAGGAAGGAAGAAAGAAAGGAATGAAGGAAGGAAGGAAGGAAGGAAGGAAGGAAGGAAGGAAGGAAGGAAAGAGGCCATCATCTCTGGTCACCTACCCCTGAAACAGTACACCATGCCTTGATCTTTCAACCCCCTTGCCCTGCTCCCTAGCACTCCCTACTGTGTCTGTCTGTGTGTTTGTCTGTCTGTCTCTGTCTCTCTCTCTCTTATTATTTTTGTAATATCGAACACTTCATGAATTTGTGTGTCATCCTTGTGCAGGGGCCATGCTAATCTTCTCTGTATTGTTCCAATATTTGTATTTGTGCTGCTGACAGGAGCACCCCACTGGCTCTCTATGTGGCAATTTGTGGAGTTGTTGCCACTTGATCTTGCCAGCATGTCATCTCCCTGAAAGCAAAGACTTTGTTCCTGATGCATCCCCAGGACCTACAGTAGTCCCTGATACATAATAGTCCCTCAACAAGGATTCACAAAATACATGGATAAATGAACATTGGAGTTGGAGCCTGGACAAAATTAGGTAGGATTCTATGAAGGGAGAGAGATTATCATCAGAACAATAAAAATATAAACAATAACAGCAACCACTCTTTGAGGGATTCCTATGGGCCAGGCAGTATGTGAAGGGCTTCAATATTTTATCTCAACTAATCCTCAAAATGATTCTAGTAGACTACCATAATTGCCTATTGAGTAAACTTAGCTTAGAAAGCTTAAATTACTTTATATATATATATATATGAAAAAGTACTCAGATATAT
The DNA here is from genome assembly GCA_004027185.1 of Glis glis. NCBI lineage: Eukaryota > Metazoa > Chordata > Mammalia > Rodentia > Gliridae > Glis > Glis glis. Next base: position 1,071 of record PVJS01024008.1, read on the forward strand.
ACGTATATAAAAAAGTACCCAGAATCCATACATAATTCCTATAAATCAATATAAAAATATAAATAACCCTAAATAACCCAGTAAGAAAATAGAAAAACATGAACAGAGAACTTGTGGAAGTGAACTATGAAACGGCTCATATAGAATAAAGTGCTAATCTCATTTATAACCAGGAAAACAAAATACTGAGACACAAAGAAATACTATTTTTACCCACAATTCTAGCAAAATGTTAAGGTTTGGTAATAGTGAGTATTGACAAAAATATGGAGAAACAGGTAGTTTCATATCCTGCCTTAGAGGTACTTTGGTTCACTATCAGCAATAACTATCAAAATTTTAAATGCCCATATGCTGTGATCCATCAATTCTACTTCTACCCCAGAGAAGCTCTCATGATTGTGTACAAGGAGGAGAGCACACAGATGTTCACTGCAGCATTGTTGGTCAGAGCAAACACCTGTGAACAATAGCAACATCCCCAGTAGGGGAATAGTAAAATACCTGCTAATGCATTGGGCTCAGTCCCTTTGTGCTGCTATAACAAAATGCCACAGAGTGAGCAATTTATAAGTAGGAGACTTTTATTTCTCACAGTTCTGGGGTGTAAAAAATTCCAAGATCAAAATGGACACCAGCAGGTTTAGTACCTGGTGAGGGATGCTTTCTGCTTCCAAAATGGCACCTTGCTACATAATCCCCCAGGGGATGAAGTTTTGTCCTCACACAGTAGAGGGGATGAAAGGGCAGATGGGAAAGAACTAAGCTACTTCCTTCCAGCTCTTTTATGAGGCACTGAACTATTCATGAGGGCAGCACTTTCATGAATCAATCACTTTCCAAAAACCTGACTTCAATACCACCACACTAATGGGGACTAAGTTTTAACAAATGCATTTTGGGGAACATTCAGGCCTTCACAGTATTTGCAGCATTCATGGTAATGAGCAGTATGAAGCCATTAAAAGTAAATGGGGTCGATCTCCATGAACCATAGGACTAGAATTTCAACATATATTGTTAGGTGAAAAAAAAGTAAGGCACAGAATGATATTGTATGGTGTGGGTCTAGAATGTCCCCCAAAACCTCACATGTTGATAATGCACCAGTGTTCAGAGGTGAATTCATTGACTAATCAGGGTTCTAACTTCATCAGTGCATAATAATTTGAATGGATTCACTGTGTGGTAATTGTAAGCAGGTGGTAGGGCATGGTTGGAGGAAGGTCAAAGGGGTATGACCTTGGGGACTGTATCTGTCCCTACTCCTCTCTCACTCTCTCTTCTCTTCTCTCTCTCTGTCTGTCTGTCTCCTGGCTTCCATTAGCTGTACAAGTTTCCTCTGCTATCCCCTACCTCCATGATGTTTCTGCTTCTGCTTTGGATCCATCTGACTATGGATTAAACCTCTGAAACTGTGAGCCAAAATAAATCTACCCTCCTCTAACATGTTCTTGTCATAAGTTGAAGGTACCAGAGAGAAAGGTCAAGGTCTTTGCTAAATGCAACATAAAGTTCACTTTCTTCCAACTTTCAATCAACTCCTTATTGTCAATCAAAAACTGTACACTCTCTCTAGAACTTATTTTTTAGACCAAAAAATTATTTGAGAAAAAAATTGTTTTGGTGTTATTTCATTAAAACTTCATTGAATTTTCATTGAAACTTCATTTCGGTGATAGGAAGTTCCCTATCACCAAAATGAGTGATATTATTGTGATTTTTAACAAGTTCCAATGTTTTTAACATTTTTCAGTCAATGTTTGTCCACATTTGGAACCCTCTCCACCACCATATGCAACATGTATTTTGACCTTCCTTGACTTGAAAAAGAGGCACCCCCACCTAACAGGAAAATACATGTGAGGAACCAAAATGGGATTTCCCTTCATTTCTGAAATAATATATTATTCTCGGATTTGACCACTTGAGTCTAAAGTACACAAGTCTGTTTTGTGTGTAAGAATTAATAGTTGTGGAACGAATAAATGGACGGACAACAGCTGAGCCCACAGGAGCCGTGGGAGATGCTTCATCCAGTTGTAGTCTACGGGACTTGTCAAGAACTTCGCACATCCTGTGTTGAAGGGCTGCCAGGGAGCAGAAACACCCAAGGCTAAGGAAAAGTTGAGTAAGAGGAAAACTTAAAGAGGAATATGGAAGCTTGGAAGAAGTCACATACAAAATAAAGTGTCATTTATTCTTTTCTAATCACAATTCAGTTTAATGAGGACATTTGGCAGGGAGAGGGCCCTGGTTGGAATAAAGATGCTCTATTAACCAAAGAAGCCAGTGGAGATTACAGTAGCCAAATAAACTGTACTAGCCTTCCTTAACTTACCAGCTGTTTCCTTTCTGCTGGATGGAAATAGAAAAATGAAACCCTCTAAAGTCAATATGAAAATAATTTTTTCAGACTCTAGAGAGCATGATCAGGTCCTTACAAGAGAAACGACTTACCAGTGACTTAATGATGCGTCCCCAGAATACAAATTCAAGGGACCAGACATGGAATGATCATCAGCCTTCCTAATGACATTCACAGAGTTATTTTTACGCTTAATCAAATGAGTCTCAGCTTTTGAATATGGAAAGGATGATACACAAAGGTTTGTGCCAATTTCTGGTTATGCACTTTGCTTAAAAAATTGACTTGGACTAGCTGAAATTTTGGCTGAAGGGGTTTCTTGGTGAGAACACAGTAAAAATATGCAGGCATTTCATCTGAACTGAGGGAGACTGTCACTTCACCTTGAGTCTCAGGGTTGTGAAAGATCAGCTAGGTGACAAAGTGACAAATTCACATTACACTGTTTTAATGAGATTTTATAGATTACATTTTGAAGTAGGCAATTTCCATTACCATTTCCTGGATGGGGACTACATTGAAATCGTCTATTAAAAGTATAATAAATGACTCAAAACATAAAAATTAAAGCCTGTTCCCTTCACTTGCTTTTGCCTTAGACATACAAACTTGTAATATAATTTAGAACTCAAAAGGCTTAAGAAAACACCTAACTGAAAACATTTGCTTCATAATGAAGAGAAACAGTAAAGTTTAATTCAGAATTAAATCACCTACGAGGTGACTGGATTTATCACAGCCCTGCCAACTTTGAATGGCTGAGAACATGCCTTCGATTCTCTATATTCTATACTGGGAATCGTACCAGGGCTCCCTCAACACCCCATGGATGGGCAGTTGCATTCCCCTTAAAGTCCTTGTCTCTATCTTACCAGCAATGTGCTGGTTTCTAGGAAATACCTGATGAAAGAAAGCAAAGAGAGGAAGGGAAGACCCCAGCAAAATCTTACCAAAACTAACTCATTTGAAGAGAAAAAAAAATCATTTTTCCCTTGGCTAAAGTAATTTGGTTTGGCTTTCCACATGACCCAAATTCACCAGATAATTACCAGTTCTCTGTTTCTCTTCGTGCCGTTTTGGTCTGGCCTTTGAATCCTGGGTGTACCCACAGTCCAAGGGATTAACTGAAAATTTCCCCTGACATTATTAAACCCATATACCATGCATTTTATGGCCTGCTACAGGACCCCAGATGGCCAGCACTAGGAAATATGCTCAGGATATTGGCCCAGGCCCCCAAATCAGATAAAGGGAAAGAGGTTATTAGAATAGACTAGCTGGGGTTGTAACCAGAAGACAAGTATATGACTATCTTGTGTACCATTTTATCTCCAGCATCAGCACAGTGCTGGGAGACACGGAGAGGCCTCAATAAATATTTCTTAGAAGCATCTACAAATTAATGAATAGAAAATATAATGAATAACTCCAGAAAGTTGAGATAGTGAAAAGGTAGCTTCCCTCATAGTTAGAGTAAAAAAAAAAAACCTGTCAGTTTGTCAGCTCTGTACCATAGACAAGACACATACTCTTGTGCATGCACACACACACTGCACGCATGTGAATTTGCCCCCCTAAGGCTGAGCACAGGCAGTAAGAACAGCTACAACTAGCAATTACTGCACTTGACCGTGCACCAGGCATTGTTCTAATGAAGTCCTTTATGTGCATTAATTCATTTAATCATTGCAAACCCATGTGGCAGAAATTATGGTCGTGCCATCTGGCAGGCAAGGAAGCCAAGGCTCTGAGAGTTTCATAAACTTCCTCAAAGTTTCCCAGCTAATAAAGGGAGAGGACCCAGATATCAGGCAGTCAGCCTGGCTCCAGAGACCACACTCCTCATCACCATGCTGTACTAACTTCTACTGTAAAACCTAAGTAATACAGATGGATGGCGCACCTAGTACACGTGATAGGAGCTGACCCTCCACATCCCCAACGACATTCTGGGAGTTGTAGTAGTGTTTCCTGGTATTTACTAGTGTCCTTGGCCATTGAAAAGAGAGATATATAATTAGGTAACTCATAGGGAGTTTAAAAAATCTGGGGACATCGGAGGATATCGATGCTGCTGAAAATGTATTATGGAAGGTTCTCAACAGAAGAGACCCAGAGAAACAGGGAACATGGTCCACCCATAAATGGCAATGCCTGATCTGCAGGGCACACCAACCCTCTATGCCTACCAGCTCCCTTCCACAGGGTCCTTCAGGTATGGCCTCCTCATCCCAACCTTAAGACCTCCTTCTTCCAATTAGGTGATCACCACCCACTAGCCCAGGAGGGAGGTTGCCCAATCTGGCTCTTCCCCTACTCTCTTTGTAACCTAGTTGTATATCATAGACTCCGCACCCTGCTTCCTTAAAGACCTTCCCTTTGAATTCTCAAGGACCTTGTCCTCTCTGCACAAAGCCTAGCTCCGGTAAGTTAAAGCTTTGATACTAAAATCCATGCTCCTGTTGTGCTCCACAAGAAACTATTTTCCTTGTTTCTTTTTATTGCTTCTTTAATCTAACAATCCTAGCTCTCCTCAAAGCAAAATGGATGCCTCTGGCAGAACAGGAAGAAATGCCATAAATATGAGCAGGAATTAATAGTTCAAAAACAAAAACAAAATCTCCCTTCGGTGCCAGTCAACCCAGCCACTTAGTTTAAGAAATCACCAAAGCATAATTTGCTTTGTTTTGTTTTATTTTGTTTGTTTTTCTTCACTTCGTTGCCCCAATTATAGAAGCAATTATTGAACATGGCCCTCTTTGCTCCTGAGTGTAAAGAGCTCTGGGCCTTACCTCTTGTCCTAGGATCATCATTGTCTTGCTACAAAACCTGGACTAGCCGCCTTCCTGCACTGGGTGATTTGATCCAGCTGCACAATCTATCTCAACCCACTGTTCATGAGGCCATCGCTGTGAGCCAGACTCTCTCTGGGAGTGTGTACATGGACTGTCTTCCTTGACCTTGTAAGAATCCTTAGAGCAAGGGACATATTGTATCCCCATTTTATAGATAAGTCAGCTAAGTTGTAGTAATACATTCGGATCCAAATCCAGACTTGCAATAGGGCATAGTGGCATACGCCTGTATTTCCAGTACTTGGTAGGCTGAGAGAGGAGGATCACAGGTTTGAGGCCAACCTCAGAAACTTAGTGAGACTCTCAGCAATCTAGTGAGATCCTGTATAAACAAAAGAGACAGAGAGAGACAGGACTGGGGGTATAGCTCAGAGGTAGAATGCCCCTGGGTTCAGTCCCTAGTACCCAAAACAAAAACAAACAAACAAGCAAAAGCAAACAAATCCAGATTTGCTGGTCTCTGAAACTCCTTATATTCTATGATTATATGGTAATTAGATTAGTTTCATGTGTGTGTTGTGTGTGTGTGCATGCATCTGTATTGCTACAGAGCTGCTAAACCTCTCACTCAGGAAATTTCATTGGGTGGACAAAGTCTAAAACACATCGATGTGCAATCCTGGAAAGGGAATACCTAATAGTTAATCACCAGCCAAGGCAGAGCCACGCGGATATCCTCATCCCGGAAGATACGGGCAGCAAATGTGAGTGAACAAACCAATTCCCTTTGGTTGACCAATCTGGGCTGATTACGATGATGGGACAATTTCTCATCCTGCTAAGAGCGGAGTTGCAAAATCTTGAAAAAGGGCAAGGCCGAGACCACAGGCATTCTGGCAAAGTTCTGGTTTGCAGCGGCTTCTCATTCTCCTGCTGATTTATTTTTGCTGAAAAGATAAGGCTCTCTGGGTAGGACATCCCAGTGCCTAGGGAGGGAGTCTAATTAGGAAAAGGACAATAAACCACACGCAGACCCTTATATCCCTGACGCAGCAAAATACTCCCTTTTCTCGGGATGGCAAAGTTGTTTTCCCACTGCACGCGTGGGAGAGAGATGACGCATGCGGGGACAGTAACTGCGAACAGGTGGGGGGGAAACAAGGGTCACTTCCAAGAGGCCTGTTAAAACTTTCCCTTTTCTAAGTCTGAGGAAATAATAACGTGGTTGCCCAAATGAAAGCCTATCTGTTGCTATGCGTTCGGTGTACACCTTGCTTATCCATTGAAAAGTCTCAATTAAAATGCCAGCTGTTATTTGCCTGTGGGGTTCAGAGGCTCTCCCACGGTCATGGCAAAGGAACAAAGGAAAATACCCTCGCTGGTCGCCACACCTGCAACTGGGGTGAATGGTGGTTGATGTCAGCTGCATTCATATAATATCTGGGATAATAATGCTTTTCATTTATTTGCAGAAAGCTGTACAGTTCGTGAAGTCCTTTTACATGCACTTAGTGAATTCATTAAAATTAAATATGGTGCCTCCCTTACAGTAAACAATATACAAAGGGATACTTTTTCAAAAACTCAGCTTCTCCAGCCTACAGATGGCCAAACATTCCCAAGTCTTTGAAAATATCGGTCACAACAATGAGCCCAAGATTTCCCAGTCAACCATTTTTTTTCATTAATAACAGCAACACACACACACACACACACACACACAAACACACACACACAGAGCATGTTCAGCATGTTTCCCATTTTTTGGTTGGATTGTCTATCTTTTCTACTTATTGATTTAAAGGAATCATTCATACATTTTACATTTTAGTATTTCTTTGCTAGGTATATGATTTGTGAATAACTTCCAGTCACTTGTTGGGCCTTGCAATTCATATGCCATTTGTCAACCTTTAGAGTTATAAAAATTGCTAGTGATTTTTTTTTTTTTTGTGTGTGTGTGTGTGTGTGTTACTGGAGATTGAACATGGGGATTCTACTTCTGAGCAACACCCAAGCCCTATTTAATTTTTTTATTTTGAAACAGGGTCTCACCAAGTTGCGAGGGCCTCACTAAGTTGCTGAGGCTGACCTCAAACCTGTGATCCTCCTGTCCCAGCCTCCCAAGTACTGGGATTACAGGTGTGTGTCACCACATCTGGCTGCTAGTGATTCTTTAGCTCAACTTCTTCATTCACAGATGAGTAAAATAGACCCAGAAAGAAGTTCATATGGCTACTTAGGAGTAAAATTAAGATTAGAACCCAAATCTTCTGACTTTTTCTTATGGGCAATAGCTAATATTCTGCACTGATAAATTCTTAAGTTGCAGTAGTCATACGATTCATATATTGCTATAAAAAAAGAAAACCTACTGATGTATTCAACAAAACGGATGAATCTCAGGCATAATGTTGGTAATTCAGACACAATTATACAGTTGTATACTGTGTAATTCAATTATGTAAAGTTGAAAATGGTGATAGAAATTAGATTTCTGTCCCTTGGGAAAGAGCAGTGTCTGTAAAGGAACATGAGGGAACTTTTTCCTGGTGTCAAAATGTTCTTTTTGTTGATTCATGAGATGGTTATGTGGGTAGATACAGATGGGAAAATTCAAGAAGTTGTACATGTAAGATCTAAGGTGCACATGTACATATAAGTTATATAACAGTAGGAAACAAAGAAGACAACCAAAACAAAATAGACATTTGGCTATTCCTAAATAATGTGGCAGATATTTAGCAAAAGAGAATAATACTGGCCCTCAACTGATTTTTAATCTGGATTAATCTTTTTGGCTGACTTTCACTATTACACAAACCATGAAGTTGCCAAATCTCTACTTCTTTGAATAATCTGGCTCTTTCTTGAAGGAGCTGTGGGTTGGGCTCATTGACCTTCAAAGTCTCTCCTAGGTCCAAATTTCTGGGAATTTTTATTTTGAGATGCCAAAATATATGTAATCTCTGAGTAGGAAGGAGCATCAGAGAGGTTGTCTGGGTTTTGTCTGTTACTTTGTAGGAGATTGGAGTAAGTTTGGATGCTAATGCACTATTGCATTATTACCAACATCACACTGCTAATAATTTGGTGCAAACCTACAGACTTCATCTCAACTCAATTTAGCAAATACCCTTGAGTGCCTACTTTGGGCAAGGCACCCAGTCAGACTCCATAAGGCCACCAATAAAGACACCAGTGTGTTGCTGAATAAGAAAAGCAATGAGCTCATCTCCACATACCCATGCGAGGGCACCAGTCTCTCCTTGTCTTGGCATAGTGGTTCTGGAACTGTACCTTCTGACAGTAGCAAACAGCAGTTTTAAAATCTACTACATAAAGATTCAAATCACATAACTTCAAATTACATGAACCTGAACTTCTCTGTTTTGTAAGTTTCTATTTCCTTTCTGCTGAAAGTTGCATTTTTAAACAAAGTACTTTTCTTCAGTGAACTTAGCAAACATGCTAAACTAATTGCTATAGCCTGCTCAGAAAGTGGTTATAGAAACCAAACATGATGAAGGTAGAATTTACACTTCAAAGCATGCAAAGTCTAAGAACTCACCTTGGTGTACAAAGCATACTGGAGTAGGCAGAGGCTCAGAGAAAAAAGCCAGAAGTTATGGTTCCCTCATAATTCTACCATTAACTAGCCATGTGGCCTTCTTTTTTCTGGGCAGTCACTTCTCTCTGGGCCTCAGTTTCTTCATTTACAAACTGAAGAGTTTGGACAGGAGGATCACTAAATTCTTCTCAGCTCTAAGATTCAACAAAGGTTGTGACTTACGGGGCCATTAAGAACCTTCTGAGGCTGGTGGGCTTTGTGGGTTGTTTCGGGGGCACTATGGGTGGTGAAGATACAGAGGAAGAGGAAAAGGACAGAAGATAGAGAGAAAGGGTGGAAATCAAGGAGACTATGAGAGGGAAAGACTTCATTGAGCTCTGTGAGACGTGATGCTAGATGGCTTCAGGTGGCTTCTGCCCTGGACTTCTGACCTCTTATCTTGCCCTCACACTTGTACCCATGACACAGCTGGTTCAATCTTGATCATATTGGCCCGTTAAAGTTCCAGGACCTCACCCTAGGGTGGTGATTGGCCATTTTCCTATACTTTCTCCTTCACTCCCCCTCCCTTTTCCAAGCCATTGTGGTCCATCCCCAAAATTCTTCTCTCTGTTCCAAAGTCACAGAAATCCACACCCAAGCACATTTCCTTTTATTCCTAAACCTCTCGGACTTGGTTGAAGTCTATATTTCTAGGCTTTGAGACTAAAAAAGACCATGTGAATGCGTAGCCCTCACCACCTATCTCCCTCAAGTTTTGTCTCCTTGAAGCTTTACACGGTGCATAATTTACCCAGGATATAGATGAGGATTTTTCAACAATGGATGCAAAACAGGTGCTCATTGTGTCTTTGAAGAAAGGAATATTGAGATCCCAGTTGCCAGAGAAAGACAGTTATTCTAAGGGAACAGCTGAGCCCACTTCACGAAGAGGTTCTAGAACATTCCCTCCCCTCAACACAAAGGGGGCACAAACCAGAGTCACTTATTTCCTGATGCACCGCTTAATGAGACCTAAATAGAAATGTGAGCTGGTTGGAGCTGCCTCACTTTCTCCATCACCTACAAAATCAAAACCAAACTCCCAACACAGTATAGAAAGACCTCCATAGCTTCTTACATCTCTACCATAATTTGTAGCAGCTCTGCATGTGTTCTCTTTGCCTTCTTGAACCTGATGCTCTGGCTCTGTGTTTCTCAAGACTTAGATGCAGTAGCTCTCCACATCAGGACCACCAGAGGAATGTAAACAAATCCAGATGCCCAGGCTATGCACACTTGCTACCTGAGAATCTCTGGGGTGAGAGTCAGGCACCATTTTACAAAGCCCTCCTGGTGATAACAGTGTACCCTGATAGGGAATCCCCACTTTAATTGGTTTAAGAATCTCCAAGGGGGCTAAGAAGACTAAAGACTGTCAGGCACCACCCCTAAGATTTCAAATAAATATGAAGTGGGAATGTGGGTATCCAATAATCTCCCCCAAGGAATTACAGTGCAAATGGCCTGAGGACCACACTTGCAAAAACTCAGTCCCAGTCGCCCACGCCCATGAAGCACTCTCACTGTCCTTAGCCTTCTTCTGGCTTCACTCTCTGCCTGGAATGCCCGGCCGCCCCTCCTCCTGACCTCTGAGAGAACTTCTGATCACCTCCCAAATGTAAACTCTTCCCCGTGACTTCTCCTGACCCTTCCCAGGAAGAATTAATCACTCCCCCATCTGAGTTTCCATAGCACTTTGTACATGCTTCTGCTAAAGCATTTATCACACGCTATTACGGCTGTTTCTTTATGTGTCTGTCACACCCTTTAAACTGTATTTTCCTTTCTGCATTTTGCCAGCACCTAGCACGGTGCCTGGGGCATCACTCAAGTCTGTAAATGTTTATTGAATCAAATGCGGTGGTTTGTGGAGTTGGTCATCATATCAGATATCCATTCATGTGTGGCAGGACCACAGACACGGGGATGAGGCACAGGGAAGACCCTCGTGTCCAAGGGGAGGATTGGCCATCAGGAGGCAGGCAGGGTAGAAGAACTGCCAGCCCCAGAACCAGGATGGCTCCTCCAGCGCAGAGGACACAGGAAACTGGTCAGGTTTGTTTCCTAACCAGCAGGGACAAGGATGGTAATTGGAAGTTAGAAGTAAAAATTAAGCAGAACTCTGGGCACATGGCTGTGTGGATGATCATAAGAATGACTGGAGCATTCATTATTTAACTTCAAATAAAGCAGACTAATGAGCTAAACTCCAGATCTACAATCAAAAATTTCCATGAGACATGCTAAGAATCTGAATGTTGAACAAGAGCCCTGAGTGATTCTTACAATCACTCTAGTTTGTGAAACACCTGGCTAAGCAAACCTCAGCAAGTGCTAGCAGAGGGTAGAAAAAGGTTTGGGTGCGAAGGAAACCCAGAAACCACAGGCACCTAATGATCTGCTCTGTGGTATTAGGTCTCTGGTCTGATAGAAGAGACAGTGGCCAAGGTCACCCCTGGGTCCCAGGAGGCCAGCTCTGACTTTTGAAACCCTAATAATGAGCAGCACCAGCTGACTTGCTGCTCTTTCTAACTATCCTCTCCTACTTCTACAAAGCCTAGAGCTGGGGCAGGGCTGAGTACAAGGTAGGGAGATTCTAGAGAAGGGGATTAGAAATTAAAAGAGACTGTAGGAAGGAAGCCAGCCCTGACAGAGCGGGCAGGGAAATAACTGAGAGCACAAACCAAGGTCATCCCTGCTTCTCCCAAACTACAACAATGTAAAAAGGTAATTCAGGTTATATTTCAAACTTTGGGAAATGAACAGAATATGAGCATGTCATTAACAGGAATTTGCCAAACTGCACTTCAACACTTACTGAATGTTGGGGGGTGTCCCCCAACCACCCTCAGTTCTGATAATTCACCACAAAGATTCACAGAACTCGCTGACAGTTATTATACTCACAGTTATGATTTATTACAAGGAAAAATGGGGAGCCAGACAAGGGAAAAAACAGAGCACAGAGGTGAGGAGGACTGTCCTCGGGATTATTACCATCCCAGCACTGATGTGTGACAATATAAACACAGTACTGCCAACTTGGGAAACTCTGCTTCAGGGTCCAAGTTTTACTGGGGCTTAATTATGTAGGTTTTATTGGTTGATTGATCAACTGATAGATGGATTGACTGCCACATGGTTGAGTTCATTCTTCCACTGCACCCCTTTCCCCAAAACTTGGAGGGTGGCTTGGAGGAGGCCTGAAGGATGGCAGGTATGCCTGACCTGTGCCACCCTTGGAATGGACTTAATGCTTGCAGAATCAAAACTGAATTTTCCATGGAGCAGTAGGGCCCTTGCCCACACTGCATAGTCCTGGGATCAGCCCAAGAATGAATTAGAATTAGGAGAGTTTTACTGAAAATTTGGAACATTCAAATATATACACACAAAATGACTCACCTATACTTCAATAAAAAGCACAATTAGGACTCAATCAAAACTCTATCAATCAATTGCTCTGTGTGCCTAGTACTATCCCAGGCATTAAACCCTATCTGAGGGAATATCTTAAAAATATGAGATACTAAGCCAGGCATGGTGGCGCATGCTTGTAATCCCAGTACTTGGGAGGCTTAGACAGGGGGATTGCAGGTTTGAGGACAGCCTCAGTAGGTAGTGAGACTCTCATCTACCTAGTGAGGCCTAAAATAGGGCTGGGGGTGTAATTTGGAAGTAGAATGCCTCTGGGTTCAATCCCCAGTACCACACACACACACACACACACACACACACACACACATACACACTCAATATATGATTGTATACACACACACATATATATGTGTGTGTGTATACAATCAAGTATCCCAGGAATCACAATCACAAACTAGTTGAGGAAGATAATTTAGACAAATGACATAGGCAGAGGTTTTCAAATAGAATGCAGTGAGGCATGTCGACCCCTCCAATACTGATGATCACTGATGGAGACACGTTGGTGATGGGAATGTGTGAATTTATAACTATGTGGAGGCAGAAAAGAGTGTGAAACCTTGCTGGGATAGAGGGTCTAACCACGTATAACTCAGGGCTTAAATGAGACGTATAAGCTGTGTATGTGAAATGAGTTCAAAGGGGAAACCAGTAAGGCCTTGGAAAACAGTAGGAGCTTCTAGGCCAACCTCGAAGCAGTCAGATGATTTGGACAGGACAGGAGGAAGAAGAAGGCCACCTTGACCACCCTGCCAGAGAACAGAGCACTAACTCCATACTACACCCATTTCACTAGAACCAGCCATCTGAACAGCATTGTGTACATGCTGGTTATGAAAGGACCGATCAAAAGCTTTAGACTAGCCTTCAAAACCTGATACACGGAAACACGTGGCACATTCATCAGGATGCTGAGCAATAACAAAGATACAAGGCCCTTTCCCACCATACTTATGAAGCAGCTGCTGTATAATAAAATAGACCTCATAAATGTGTACAATTATTTTGTACCCATTAAATTTTTAAAAGTAATAAATTAAGAAATACAAAAATATATACTACTTGGAGAAGAAAATGTCCAAGAAAATAGAGAGAGAGAGATGCTAATTGTTAGCTGGAAAAACAGATGGGAAGCAAACAGAAGGGAGGTTTGGGGGTGCTCACTGAGGACTAGGGATCAAAATAAAAGCATTCTCAGAGCAGAGCAAGGCATTGGTACAATTCTGGATGAATAAAGAACATGGATGATAGCAAAAGTTCCTGAGCAATTTCAAAAACTGTCTCAAACATATTCTATTGTATGCCTTCTTAAGTTATTTGAAATGTCAGGAGTCCCAAGTCTTAGTCTGATTTCTAAGACTGTTAATGACCCGTTAGCAAATTTTATCTCTGTCATTAATTGGGAAAATCATTTCTTCAACAAGTCTTTGAGCATTTCCATTCTTTTACACTCTGAGGATGCAACAACATACAAAAAGATCTCTGCCCTCATAGAAATTATATTCCATTTGGGAGGGACAAACAATAAACTCATATGTCTAATATGTGATACTAAATGATGGGAACTAAAGTATGGATAAATGAAAGAGAGAATGTAGTTGTGCTATTTTTATTCCCCTTATTTATGGCGAAAGGTGAAGTGAGGGATGAAGGCATGTGGAAATCTGGGGGACACATTCCAGGTACGGGAAGGGATAGCTAGTACAAATCCTTGAAGCTGGGGTGAGCTTTACCTGTAGGCTTTAACATGGCAGGTAAGGGGGTGAAGGGAATGGAATGAAGAGAGGTCAGCAGGGCCCAGCCAGCATGGTCTTTCATAAGCCAACATAAAGTTTGGATTTTATTCAGACTGTAAAGGAAACCCTTTGGGAGGTTTTCTTGATGGCCCTACGAGCTCAGTAACAGATCTGAGTAAATGCAGATATTTCCTGCTCTTTTCATGTCTGCTCTAACCCACAACTTCCCCAGTAAAATGACCATGGAGAGTATTCACTGTGTCTACCCTCCACCCACTCATGCTCCTTTTAGTTTCTCCCCAGTGGGCCAGTGTTCCTACTGTGCGGTGAGTGACCCCAAACTTTATTTCTGGGGCATCTGAGCTTTCAATGGATTTTGTTTGGAAAATTGTTATAGTCCTCCCTTCATATTCCCCTGGATGGGGAAAACTCCAGATCTTCCTCTGGATCTCATTTACCTTCCTCTTTAATCCCACTGTGCATCAGAATTTGTATGAGAAAGCTTTGCTAGCCAGCATCAGTCACCTCCGCCAATACAATGGGCTGCGTTTTCCCTGCCAAGTGGAAAAGCAGCTTGAAACACAGAAGTAGCAGTCTCTGTTGCTTCCTCTGGGGGAAGCTTTTCTCTTCCAAGTACTGACCCTCTTACATGAGAATTGCCCAGAGTCGGGGTGTAATTTTCACTGTAATTGTGAGAAGTGGCGTTCATTTCCTCACGTTGGTCCATAGATCCATGATTCTGCAAGGGTCTGTGCTATCTATCAAGCACAGGTAAACATATGTCTCACCTCTAAGGTAGCCTCAACCTTTCAAAGATGCTGATTGCAAGTTTGTACCACTACTGAGTCATTCCACTCTTTCATAAATCCAGCTTGTTCCAGGGTCTGTGATAGGACCACAAGTTTCCATGGGCATCCATCCATGGGTTTCCTTTCCTAAAAACATCTGTTGCTTGAGGAGAAGCAACTTTGGGTAGGATATTGTGATAATGCACAAGGTTTCTAGAATATCTACAGGTGACGGCTTTGACAGAAGCATGGAGGGGAGAGAAGTAAATCCAAATCCAAATAATGTCTATTTTAGGGAGGACACTAATATACTGTTTCTCCCTCCACAAAGAAACTACTCACCATGTGACTCATTGATCTCCTAGGGATGGTATCAGATGGGAATGTCAGGGCTGGTCACTAGAGCTGGTGAGTAATATGTCAGCTTCTGCCACCATGGCTACTTACTTATGGAACCCACTGAACACCACTGAGCTGAGGAAAAAGACCTACTGACATTCCAAAGCTAGATCATATTGATCAGCGAATAATTGTGGGAAGATTCTCAGTAATATTTACTGAGAGTAAATATTACATGGAAGTCAAATATTGTAGGCCCATTCTAAGAGCATATCAGATCACAGTGCACCTAGGTCCATCAGAATATATGATTTTGAAGACCAGAAAACACCATAGTTCCAATGTCTACATCCATTATTTAGTTGTAAACATAAGAAAATGTTTTTTTTATTTTAAAAGAAAAATGAGTTAAAAAAAAGGTTCTAGAAATGTCAGTAAGCCAGGCTGAGATGCTACATATTTAGGAATCATGTTAAAAAATCATACTGCAGAACCCAGTTTCTGAAGATACCACTGTCACCAACAACAACTCTAGATGACGCATGCCCTCATCACTGGACATTGCTGATAGCCCTGCGGTCATTGCCACCCCTCAAACTCTGATGTAGCTGCTGCTGCTGCCACAAATCACTTGAGTGGATCTGTGTGGACCCTGAGGCTTGGCCTCCCTAGTTTGTTTTTGTGTTTGTCTTATTTAAAGTCTTGTATCCAGCATCAAATTCTAGAGGGATAATATAGAGTTTAGAACATAAACTTAAAAAAAGGAGGAAAGAGGAGGAATGGATGATGAACTTACAGCTGTATTTTTGCCCTCAGAAATTAATTTAACCAACAGGTAAGAGAATAATCTTAAGAATGTTGATTGATGTCTATATAAAGTAAATCACTGAGAAATGACAAGCACTCTGTCTCCCTCATGGGACAAAAGGTCAAAGAGGTAGGTGAAAGAAACCATGACACATTCAGGGAAACCTAAGAGCTGAAGGAACCATGGCCTGGTTTCCCAATGTGTGGCTTAGAGACTTAGGTCCCACATAAAATTCAAGTAGCAATGGCAGGAATTGGTAGTAGTGGGAGTCTACTCAGAAAACAGACACCACCTGAGACATTCCAAAGGGGGGAAAATTAATCTGGGGAAATGATTACATAGGTGTTGAAAGAACGAAAAGCCAGACAAAGAATGGTGAGAAAATTCAGACATTAGCAAGATCAGGAAGCCACCACTACCCCCAGGACTGGAGGGACAGAGGAAGGACATGGCATTCACATAGGCAGAAACTAAAGCCATTTGGTGCGAGTTACAGCCATGGTGAGGAAAACAGCAGATGGAGCTGGAATTGCATAAGGATACAAGCAGGAGCAGCCAGCAGCTAGGAGCCTCGTGGAAAACAAGAAGGGGAAATACTCTGGTTCATGCTGCCCTCCAGTCTTTCACCTGTACCTTCTATTGGCCAAGCCTACCTCAAAATCATTTGGTAGGAGGACCTGGGAGATGTGGTTCCCTGCAAGACAGATGGCATGATCTCTTCCAGGGGTCCGTCAGGAGATATGTCAGTCTACACAGTGAAAATGTTGGGCTTCACCCTCTGATTCAGAGAAGCCTTTAATACTGATACAACAGGCTGGGGAGGCCACAGCCAGGTCAGAGGTGCTCAGTCTCCCCCAGGCTTCATGGCCAGAAGATGAGTCATGATTACACATATGATGCTTGGTGGTTATTTTATACTCTGTGGCTAAAACTAAGTGGATACTACTGCAACCATGAGGAAACCATGCTGAGTTCTAGGGTGATGTTAAGAGCGAGAGAAGCACTTAAATATGGTACCCTTAGGACTCGTGAGTCCTGAGAATCTGCGCTCAGAAAATGTACCCCATCTGATATCATTCCTCGCCTTCGCTAATGCCTGTTTGCTTCCAGTTGACCTCAGTAAGGTTGTAACTCACATAGAAGGTATGTTTTACCAGTCCACATACCCAGTCATCTGTTGCACAAATGGAGAGGTTAGTGGCTTAATACTTCAGGCAGACAGAGTTCCAAGAAGAGGTCTGAAGCTGGGGGATGGAAGAAATAATGGACGGTCCATTCCACATGCCAGTTTAACTATCTAGGAGAAACCTTACCTCTTGGGAGCAAAGTCTTTGAGAATCTCACTCAAAACTGGCTTGCTTTCTTCTGGGATAAGATCTCCCAGAATCACTAGGGCGATGAAGGCTCAGTAGGCACCCGTCTTTCTGAGAGACGGGAAACAATTATTGGAGGACAACGTATGCCAGATACAACCTTTGTCCTTCTCCCATGTACCATCCGTTCATACCACTCCTCTATAAAGTACGGGGCAGTGCCCTATTTTGTGGATGAGGAAAACAGAGCCCAGATGATTAAGGCAGTTTCCTGGGGACAGAACTATTGGTGGAAACCCTGAGCTTGAGATAATGAGGGGGGACAAGAGGCAAGTCAAGGAATTCTTGGGGGTCTGGTGACGCAAATTGGAAGAATAGAAGTCCCTTAAGACTGAATCAGATCTGATCCAATTGGGATTCATAACAATTGCAGGGGAAAATAGGTCTGAACTCACGACCCTGAAACCACAGAGGATTCTGGGACCTTGTCTAGCATCGGATTCTTCCCATTGGATTGACTTTGGATTATCAGTGACTTTTTAATGTAGCCCAAACAACGGAAATGTCACGGCAAACTACACAACCCCGTTAAGTGAAAGCAGCCTACATAGGGAGCGGGATTTGCCAGAGTTCCCTAGGGCTCATCTCATCTGAGCGTTGGGGAAGAAGAAGGAATTGTCCCCACTTGCTTCTCAGCACCTTCTCCCCATCTGACTCTCACTGACCCCACCTCCCCAGGAGTGGTTGGTCTTTTAAGCACCAACTCTAGGAGAGATACTTGACCACCTGTGAGGGGATTTAGGGTCTCAGCTTTCCAGAATCTAAATGGAAGACCATGCTGCTGGTAAGTCAGCTCAGGTTCAGAACCTCCCACTGCACACACTCTTGTACTTTTAAATCCCAGACAATCTCTTCCTGGCATGGCCTGTTACATACAGCATGCTTCATTAGTATGCTAGTCTTCCCTGCCAGTTTCTGGTTTGGGGGATTCTGAAGTTCTCTCTCCTTTTAAACAGTTAGTTCCATTTCTCCCTCTGGCCTCAAGTTAAGCTATTGTCTTATGCGATACAGCAAGCCTCATTCTTTGGGTCCCTAGAGAAGCTGCATTCTTTCCTGTTATCTATCTTCTCCCTCCAGCCAGTAACCTAGGTCTTTTTAGAGGATGTCCTTTTTCCTGTCTGTGGACTAAACAAACTGGGATTCTCTCTGACTTTTGGTCCTGAGGGCTTTGTCTATAGTCCTGCCTGTATTCTGCATCCTCTCTGATCTCTTCCTTCTTCCTGCCTGAGTTTTTCTTCCCTTCCCCCACCCCAAGCTCCTTTTTCCTGCCCTCCTCCTCTTTCCTGTTCCATGATCTCTCAGGCCATTGTCCCAGGAATTCAGCCATCACCACCTTTTCTACAAATAACCTTGGCATTACCTGCTCACATCTGACACAGCCGCCATAGGTCATGGCCTCTTCCCCCATCCTACACAAGGCCATTTTCCTGGCACAATCTCTTTCACAACTTCACAATGCACATCTGCACTTTAAAGCCATATTTATTGATCCCTACCACATTAATAAAATGCTTAAGACTATATTTCTATATTTTAACAAAACACTTTGAACCAATCACAGCTACTTTTTCAGGGGATAGTGCATTCTCTCCTAGAGAGCTCACTGTCAAATATACACAGCAGATCAGAAATACTCCTGCAAATATGTGCACATAAAATGTTTTGGCAAAATATTAAAAAGTTAATATATGTCTAAGAAGTTTTTATCCTCTCTCCTCTTCAGGATCTCCAGGTCTTAAAATAAGATCAAAAAACCTCCATCATCTCCTGGGAAATTTTTTCCTGACATATTCCTGGTCTTATTTACTATATAATGGGCAAGTCCACGAAAAGGAAAATTTATGCCATTCAGTGTCAAAAGTCCAGGAGAAAAATGTTTTTCAGAATGAGAAATAATCGAGCGACTACAAAGTCAAACAGAATTCTGGAACAACTTCAAGGAAGAATGCCGTAGGACAAACCGGAGAAAGCTGAGGCAGAGTAAATTGATTTTTTTTTTTTTGTAGATGGATTTCTCGCTAAGCCAGAGAAACTCTGCTAGCATCAGTTCCCACATGTACCACAAAACTCAAACCACAATTTAAAGCTACACAGAGGAAATTCAGGGGCCAGAACGTAAGGTATTTCATGGAAACATAAGAGTTTTAGAGCTCAAAAGAGCTTTAAAGATTAGTTATCCAAACAATTAGATTATGAAAAGATGGGCTCCTTAAAGTCAATACTGGTAGTGGAATGGAATGACACCCACTAACATTCATTATAGAGACCTTTCTAAGTGACAGCGCCCATGCTACGTGCCTTTCATATATTTTGTTCTACCTCACAATAGCCCTATGAGGTAGGTACTACACTTACCCCCATTTTCCAGACAGAGAAATTGAGATATATAGATTAAGTGACTCGCTCAAGTCTTTGCAGGTAGAAAGCTGCAGGGCTGGTGTACATAGCAAAGCAGCCTGATGCATAGAGGTCTGGTCAATTCCAACTCTGGTTAAACTACTCAGATAAAGAAAGCAGATATATTTAGAAAGGACATTGGGGGTTTCTATTTTTTGGATGTATGGGGCTTACATTAGTCAGAATAATCTAGGTTGTGCTACATTAGCACACAATCCCCAAATCTCAGTAATTTCCAACCACAGAGGCTTATTTCTTACTCACGCCATAATGAATTTGACTTCATATTATCCTCACTCAGGGTTCAGGCTGGCAGAGCCTCTACCTTTTTAGTCACCATGAATGAAAGAAGGGAAACTGGTAACTCATGTGCTTACCCTGAAAGCTTCTACCTCAAGGTGACAGTCACCTTTAAGTCCCAATTCTCCTCATATTTTATTGGCCAAAGCAAGTTAGATGACCGCACCAAATGCAATCTAACACTAAGGATTACTTAGTAACATGTTACATGGTGTGGGAGCACTATAGAAGGAGGAAGTCTAGAAATATGGATGAATAGTTCTAATGATAACCTCAGAACCAAATTTATAAAATTTCCTTGGAATTTGTTTGTGTACTTTGAATTTATTTGTGTGCTTTGTGAACAAGTCTAATTCCAAATTATTTTCTACCACTGTGGCTCTTTTAGACCACTAAGTACACTTCTCTTCAAGTACAAAACTACATAGGCAACATTTCAGACCACATTAATAAAAGCATGATCTAAATAAAATCCATATTCCAACTAATAAGTGGAAAATTGGAGACTTTCTGACATGAGATAATATATGCCGAAATTCCTACCGTATTGCCTGGCACAAAACAAGCACTCTATAATTGTTAGCTTCCTTAAACATTTCAGACTCCAATTAATCTTTCTACAAGAGACGCATCTATATCAATAACTGCCAGATATTGTTGCAATCTAGCAACACTTCTGGCTCTAATACTGATTACCAGACACACAACATACTATAAAACTATAAAGACAAAAAAAAAGAATTACATCAGGAGATGTCGTTCCAAAGTTCTTCCCGAGATAATGTTGAGAAGTTAGCTCTCTGGGCCACAGTTATTTTCACAGGAGTTTAACCCCCTACAGCATGGCTCTTTCTCATTAACTAGAACAGTTTTCCAACAATTTTGATGTCCCTCTTTGTCATGCACTTACACATTTGTACAGATTACTGGAGTTGAATGCAGATGGGGAGCGATAAAGGGTTTTTTCTCAGGAAGAAAAAGCAAAAAGACAATTGGCATGATGGGATTTTCTTATTAACTGCTAGAAAGATGGACACGGATGTCCAGAGGCAAAGTGCAGGAAACCCCACCCGGAAGTGAGCCATGGAAATATGATGGTAGCTCTTGAGGGAAACCCATGGTATGAGAGCAATTCCCTTTGAGAATTTAGAAAACAAGGGCAGTGCCAATCGCATAAGCCTGCCCATCCCTTTTCTTATTCAAACCAGGATGAAAGGAATGCCCGTCTACTGAAAAAAAAAGAGAGAGAGAGAGAGAGAAGAGTAGATATTTTTACTGGTCTCACCCATGATGAAGATATTATGATGACAGAAGATCCCCCTGACTCGACTCTACCTTACTTGACCCCAGCCATCAATACCTCCAACTGAACCCTTGCTTCTTCATTTTGCAATAGGAAGAAGTGCTTGCTGGGGGAACTTTCTAGCCGGATACCCTTGAATGCACTTCCTGATGAAGTGAGAGATGCGCCAGCTGCTACTACAGATGCTGAAAGAACTGGGAACAAGTGAAGCTGATTGTAATAATATGTTGCACCAGGCTGAAGGAGCTATGGTGGTGGAGAGTCCCAGCACAGTGTATAGGCACTGTCCAGCCAGACAAAGGCCACATCAAAATGTGGCCCATTGCTCTAGCACAACTATGAGGCTCACTTACTAACATGTTACATGGCAAGAGAGAACTGCAGAATCGCTCTTAAAAAGAAAGAGAAATAGCATCATTGGAGGAAAGTGAAAGTTTTTTTGTTCCAAGAGATTATGATTGGCAATTTAAGTAAGTTCTATAGGCTGTGATTTCAGACATAGAGAAGGCTCTCAGCCAAGAAATATATCATTTAACTACTTGAAAATGCCTTCACTTCCCTCATTAGAGATGTGTTTCTTTGATCTCAGTCTTATTCTGTTGTTAAAATAAAAATCCAAGCCATAGTAAATCAGCATCAAATCATTTACACCTTACTAGGAATTAATTAATATATTAGAATCCTACTCCAGAGATTTGTCAACACCTCCTGGCAGCAAAATAGGGGAGAAAGAAAAATAAAAGAGTTTTTTATATCTGAAGGGGATTGTATGGAACACAAGAAAAGATTACTTTAGACTTAAAAATCACAGGTTGGGAGTTAGGTGTCTGAGAACATGACAGAAAGAGGAAAACGGATGAGGAAAGCAAAGGTAAAGGCAAATTTTTTCCTTCTTTTGAATTTTTTATTTGTTTTAATATATTTATTATATAGTTGCATAAAAATGGATACTTTTAAGGTCAAGAGATGAATATTTTTTAGGCCAAAGATGAAGTCACCAAACTAGCCTTGTCTTGTTCTTTTCACTGCTGGTAACTGCGTTTTCTTTCTTTCTTTCTTTTTTTTCTTTGAGGTGCTGGGGATTGAACCCAGGGGCGTTTTACCTCCGAGCTACACCCCCAGCCCTATATTTTTTTATTCTTTATTTTGAAACAAGGTCTTACTAAGTTGCAGAGGGCCTCACTAAGTAGCTGATGCTGGCCACAAACCTGCGATCCTCCTGTCTCAGCCTCCCAAGTACTGGGATTACAAGCATGCACCACCATGCCTGGCTGGTAACTGCCTTTTCACTGCCTAGAAAACCACCTGGCACATGGCAGACCACAAATCTTTTTTATGAGCAAATAAATACATGAATGAATACAACTAAGACTTTAAAACCAAATAAACAGTCTTTCCTTCAAAGTTATCACATTGGGGATTGCATGTTCCTCATTGCTCAAAACATATCCAAGCAGTATTCTAAGAACCACCAAACCCAATGACAAAAGTCAACGAAAAGTCAACAGCAGTGCCAAGTCATTTCCTTCTGGTAACATGTATGGTTTGTTTACTTATTTTAAATGTTGTTACAAGTCCAGTAGTGGGTAAACTTTCAAGCTAATTCTATTTTTCAATCAAAAACTGAGAGAGTAATTTTATGAAACAGTTAGGCTAACTTTCCTGTGTGGCATAAGCAAATCTAAGAGGAAGTCCCAGCCAGGCATGGTGGCACATACCAGTAATCTCAGTAATTGGAAGGCTGAGACAGGAGAATCTCAGGTTCAAGGCCAGCCTCAGCAATTTAGGGAGACCCTGTTTCAAAATAAGAAAAATAAAAGGGGCTGGGGTGGAGTTCAGACATAGAATACCCCTGGGTTCAATCTCCATTATCAATAAATAATAAATAAAAGGAAGTCCTAAGCACTCCAAGGAAGTTTTAAGAAATTGTTAGACCAGTTGGATAACCCTCCCAAGTGGCTACTTTGAAAGACAGGAATTATTTGAATATCTAAATTTGGCTTTTGTTTTTAGACAAAACAAATGAACAATAAAATAGTATTCAAATCACACTCTGTGTCACCTTCTCATTAGGCACACCCCCCCAAAAGAAGAATATTTTTAAAGTACATGTTCCAATAAGTCAGAGAAATAACATACTTCCTTCGCACTGGCTCATCTTCTTATTCATCCAAGATCTAGGTTAGCAATAAATAGTACATGTATACAGTAAACATTTCCATTTACATATCTCAAACTCCGACCTATCCCCTGAGATCTTGATTTTCAACTGTCTATTAGATTCCTACTTGGATATGTAATACCGATCTGAAATTCAACATAATCTAAAAAAAAATTTAAACCAACTTGCACCTGTCTTCCTCATCTCAGGTACTATCTCAACCATCCCCCTACTGCTTAAGCCAGAAATCTAGAAGTCAGCTTTGATCCCATTCATTCCTTTCATCCCCTCCCCTATCTATCAGCAAATCCTGTGGATTCTAGTTCTGAAATCCAGCTGCTTCTCCACTTATGATAGTGTCATGCCCTCACTGTAAATTGAAATAAGTAATATATAAATATAAAGTATGTAAACAATATGTAAGATAAAACAATATGTAATATAAAATAATATGTAAGTGCCATAAGTGGAAAATGTATTTAATACACCCAACTTACCAAACACCATAGCTTAGCCCAGCCTACCTTGAACATGCTCAGAACACTTACATTAGCCTATAGTTGAGCAAACCATCTAAACAAAGCCAGTTTTATAATAAAGTGTTGAATATCTGTGTATACACACTGCTGAGCATGTTGTAGACATGATGGGATGCAAAAACACAAAATGTAAGGGCCAAAAGTCACTGGCAACACAGTATTCTGTGGAGTACCAGTTGTTTATGTCCGTGATGGCAAGGATGACAGGGAGCTGAGGCTCGCTGTGGTGCCCAGCATCTCCACAAAGTGTCATAGTGCAAATTACTAACCTAGGGGAAAGATCTAAATTCAAAGTATGGCCTTTACTGGACATGTATCAATTTCTTTTTGCACCATTGAAAGGTTAAAAAATTGTAAATTGAGCCATCATAAGTTGGCGAGCATCTGTATTTCCAATCCTATACTGCTCCTACCTTTCTTCCACTCCCATCTTCCCACTTTAATCCAAGTCAAGAACACCTGGGCCACTACAATAGGCTCCCAGCTGGCCATGCCGCTTCCGTTCATGTCTCTAAGTCAATCTCCCCAACTAGTATGATCTTTCAAAAGTGTCAATCAGGCAACGATTATTTTAAAAATCTAATCTTATTGCCAGTTCTTGACTGGCCTCTGCCTCCTCCTCTCTCCATCAACTCTACCCCTTACTCACTCCTCCAGCCTCTCTGCCCTGTTCACTGTTCCCAGAACCAATAACCTCATAGAGACTCATCCCCTTGCACTTTCTCTTCCTTCTGCCTAGAATTCCCTTCCCCTAAGTCTTCACATCTGATTCCTTCTCAGTGCAAATAGCTTCCTCCTCCTCCTCCTCCTCCTCCTCCTCCTTCTTCTTCTTCTTCTTCTTCTTCTTCTTCTTTTTCTGTTTCTCCTCCTCCTCCTCCTCCTCCTCCTCCTCCTCCTCCTCCTTCTTCTTCTTCTTCTTCTTTTTCTGTTTCTCCTCCTCCTCCTCCTCCTCCTCCTCCTCCTCCTCCTCCTCCTCCTCTTCCTTCTGCAGTACTGGGGACTGAACCCAGGAGCACCCTACCTCGAGCTACAGCCCTAACCCTTTTTATTTTATATTTTCAAACAGGGTCTTCCTAAGTCACTGAGACTCGAACCTGCAGTCCTCCTATCTCGGCCTCCCAAGTACTGGGAAGGCAGGCATGCACCATCACACCTGGCTTCAAGTAGCTTCTTAAAAAAGCATTTGCTGACCTATCTACAATTTCCCTTCCTTGCTTTGTTTTATTTACAGTACTAATAACTGAAATCATTATTTTCTTGTTTATTGTCTGTCTTCCCCATGTCTAGAATACTGGTGCCAATGAGAGAAGAAATTTTTCTCAACTTGTTTATTGCTAGAAGTTAGAATAGCACTTGGCACATAACATTACAATAAATATTTGTTGAATGAATGAGTATTCAATAAATCATATAAATTATATGGTAGTTATATTGGTCCATTTTCTCCACAGAAACAGAACCAATAGGATATAGATATAGATGTAGAAATAGCCCAGGCGTGGTGGCGCACGCTTGTAATCCCAGTACTTTGGGAGGCAGAGACCGGAGGATCCGGGTTCGCGGCCAGTCTCAGCTGTCTCTATCTCTCTCTCTCCCTGTCTCTCTCTCTCTCTCTACTTAGTGAGGCCCTCTGCAACTTCGTGAGACCCGGTTCCAAAATAAAGTATAAAAAATAGGGCTGGGGGTATAGCGCAGAGGTAGAATGCCCCTGGGTTCAATCCCCAGTACCACAAAAAAAAAAAAGAAATAGAAGCAGATATATGAAGAGATTTATTCCAGGAATTGGCTCACCCACTTATGGAGGCCGAAAAGTCCCACAATATGCCATCTGTGGACTGGAGAACCAGGAAAACTGGTGGTATAAATCAGCTCAAAAACGAAGACCTGAAATAGGGGAGCTGGTGGCATAGCTCCCAATCTGAGGCCAGAGGTCTAAGAATCCAAGAGAGAGGGTATTGCTGGGCACTGAGGCAAGTCTTCGAGTTTAAAAGGCCAAAAACCAGGAGCCCTGATGTCTGAGGGAAAGAAAAGATGGGTGTCCCAGCTCTAGATGAAAAAGTAAACACCTCCTACGCCACCCCCAACTCCCTCACCCCCACCACTTTTGCTCTATCTGGCCCTCAAGGGATTGGATGAAACCCATATATATACATTGGTGAAAACAGGTCATCTTTACTTAGTCTACTGATATGAATAGTAATGTGTTCCAGACACACCCTCATAGACACACCCAGAAATAATGTTTTACCAGCTATCTGGGCATCCCTTAGGCTTTATGTGTTTTTTTTTCCATTTTTAGTTTTCATAGTGAGATTTATTTAAAATACTTAGATAAAAGTATATGGCCATTTAAAAACTCAGTATAATAAAAAATTATGTGCAATACAACATATATGTTTTTAATGGATTATTTATTGTTATTTCAAGAAGCTCCTGAATGAGGGATAATAGAAAATACTCCGTTGTATATCATGCGCTCCTTGACTAGTGATGCAGATTAAGGTGTTTCCCAGAGTGAAAGGTCTTTGCCCATCTCTTTTTAATTTTTTGTTTTTGAAACAGGCTCTCTCTAGGTGAGAGAGAGCCTTGCTACAGTGCTGAGGCTGTCCTCGAACCTGCAATCCTCCAGTCTCAGCTTCCTAAGTACTGGGATTACAGGTGTGTGCGCCACCATGCCCGGCTTTAGTTACCTTTTATACTTGATTACAAGTGAAATATTCTCCTCTATGTATCCCATGAGAGTTGTTTTTGAGTCATAAAATTGACCATCACAGTAGTTCTAACAAAGATTTAGGGTCAGATTATACTCTTCTTAAAGTAAAGAACTTCTAATAGAGACAGCAGACATCACTTACATTTAACCCATTGGATTTAGGACTAACATGTCCTCAGAGATCTGCCTGGATTAGGAGTTGTAGAGCCTATGTTAAGGATTAGCTGGTAAAGAGATCTAAACAAGGCGTGCATCACGTCTGATTATCTTCAGAATTTAAAAACTGGATAAAATGCTTCTTTGAGCAGATGAAAGATGATCTGAAATAAAAGAATACATGTGTATTATCCAGGCCAACCTTGACAAAGTATAAAACTGACCCATGCTGGCACTGATGAGCTGTCCTTCTTTGCTCTCTCCTTTTAAAAATGTGAGGCCCATTGGAAAAGAAGCATTATATGCATTCAAAGCATTATCTTATCAAATCCCCATAATTATTTTAACTACGTGGTGCAATTTGTGCTCAGCCAGTGATTAAACCATGCCACAATTAAAACAATATCACAAAACTAATCTCAAATGAGCTAGACAGACCGTGCTATCTTTCTGCCTGGTGTCTGAATGCGCCTCTCCTCTGCAGACACCATTAAAATCTTCCAACATATTTTTAAATCCCTGGCTGTCTGAGGGTGAGTGGGGTCAGGGAAGAATGGGTGGCAACAAAGAATGGGGAAGAATCCAGAATGAAGCCTGGACTGTTTAGACAAGCCTTTCATCAGGAGAGGGGAAAGTGACTAAAAATGATTCTTGGGAAAATTTTTGCTCTTTATAGAAACGGTCTAATCAGAAAGCCAGATAGTTTGGCTGGACTACAGGAGCTATCTAGAAGACAGAAAGACCTGGCTGATATTTCCCCATTTAGACTGAAGCTACTTTTTTTTTCCTAGTCAGACCAGATGAGGAAAAGAAGAAAAACTCCCAAGGCTAATGTTAAATTCATTTTACGCAGTTATCCATACAAAATCAAGGGCATGAACAGTCTACGTGTATGCATCCACATGTGAACAAAAGGTCGTGTGTTGCCTTCACTAACATTATCATCATACTAACTAATAACAGGAAAGGCAGCAAAAAAGTGCATGGGCTACACAGCAAAAATAGATACTTGGACAAAAAATAAATTTAAAAAACTGTCCCAGATTGCTGAGAAATAGCTAAGAAGTAATTCAAATCGCCAGGCGTGGTGGCGCACGCTTGTAATCCCAGTACTTTGGGAGGCGGAGACCGGAGGATCCGGGTTCGTGGCCAGCCTCAG
>PVJS01024009.1:0-29055 GCA_004027185.1 Glis glis
GGGGATTGAACACAGGGGCGTTCTACCTCCGCACTATGCCCCCGGCCCTATTTTTTTATACTTTATTTTGAAACCGGGTCTCACGAAGTTGCAAGGGCCTCACTAAGAAGAGAGAGAGAGAGAGAGAGAGAGAGCTGAGGCTGGCTGCGAACCCGGATCCTCCGGTCTCCGTCCCCCAAAGTACTGGGATTACAAGCGTGCGCCACCACGCCCGGCTGAACCTCTTTCTTCTACCGCCCCGGTTCAAGTGTTCATCGCCCCTCACCTGGACGTCACCAGCTGCCTTCTAATTGCTTTCTCAGCTTCTACTCTTCCATGCCACCCACCACCAACAGTCCATTATCCATGTAGTGGCCAGAAAGATGTTTCCAAAACATAAATCAGGGCAATTGTTTCCTATCACAGTTACTTATTATAAAAGTCTGCAAGTTCCAAGATGATATTCATGTTGACTAATTCTTTTTTTTTTTTTTTTGTGGTACCGGGGATTGAACCCAGGGTGCTACACCCCCGGCCCTATTTGTTATACTTTATTTTGAAACTGGGTCTCACGAAGTTGCGGAGGGCCTCACTAAGTAGAGAGAGAGAGAGCGAGCTGAGGCTGGCCGCGAACCTGGATCCTCCAGTCTCCGCCTCCCAAAGTACTGGGATTACAAGCGTGTGCCACCACGCCCGGCCATGTTGACTAATCCTTTAATTATCTCATACCATTCTCCCCTTACTCATTACACTTTGACCATATAAATTTTCTATTTATTCTTCCAACCAGATTTGTTCCACCAAAATGCCTTGAAACTTGACGCTTCCTCTGCCTGGAAGGATTTCCCCCCAGATCTTCACATAGCTGGCTCCCTCTTTTCATTTAACCTCAGTCCAAACACTACTTCTTCTCTCCTTATTTTGCAGAAATGCTATTACAACCTCTAGTAGCCCTTTAAAATTTTTTTCTTATAGCTCTTTACTATATGATATTATCTTATTTGTTTGGGGTTTTTTTCTGCTTCTTTCTACCAAAACATAAGCTCCATGAGCTAGTCTAGAGTGTTTGCTGCTGCATCCCCAGGGCCTAGGACAGTGCACACAGTAGGACCACAATGAATATTTATTGAATAGATATCGCCTAGAAGGCAGTTGCTCCAATCAAAACACTGCACTAAAGGCTTCATGGCCACACTTGTTATTAGCAAAGGCGCCAGAGGCCATTGCCTCCGTGAACTGAGCCTAACTTCAGCATTGATGGGATCGTGGTGCTACTGGGGAAAGGCTCAGCCCAAGCTCTACCTGCTGCCCTTCTCTCCCGGCCTTGTCAGCCCTGGCAACCTTCATCGTTTTATAAATTTCATTTTACCCATTTTTCCAACCCACCTTCTGCAATATGACTTCAGATTCCCCAACCCCATGGCTTTGATTTGGAAACTGATCTGCCTGACTGCAAATCCAGACCAAACCTGAAGAAACCTAAATTGCAAAAACAGCCATAAAGTTAAGTTTTCATCAGAGAGGATAAAATTTATTGTATTGATCGGAGGGTAGGAGGGGAAAGGGGGAGCAGAAAACAGCCAGGAGCTCCCATTTCTATGTGATTATAATCAACTCAGAGCCTTAGCTTCTGTTTCATTACCCTAGGGAAAAAAGAAAGAGCTGACTTAACCCCACCCCCACAATCTAACACACCTGCAGGTAATATCTCTAGCTTTCCCAATCTTTTTTTTTTCTTAAACTATTTTCCTTATTAAACTTGTACTGGGTGAATCTCTATTGGCCTATTGATTTGAGTATTAGACTGTGTATCAGAGATATGAAAATACAAATTGTTGTTTCAGAGAGAAATGACTGTCTTTATATTGTTTTTGTCTCCAGGGTTCTGGAATAATCCCTGGGGTTCCCAGGCTGAATAGAATCAGGAAAAGGGCATCTTCCTGGCAAACGTGAAGCAAGTGGGTTCTCGGGATAGATTCTGAATAACCTCCCGCTGCTGTTGCCCCGGGGCCAATAACTGGACAAAGCTTTTCCACTTACCTTTTGTTTAAACCAGATATTCTCTATAGAGAGGGATCTGCATGCAAAGGGCTCCTGGGTATGTTGATTCACCATCTCACTCTTGCTTCCAAGATGTAGATGGCCTCCGTGTGGGATCCCTTTCAGTTAATCATGAGTCTGTATTGGAGGGTTGGTGCATGACATTTCCTTCGACTGATGTGAAATTAACGTACATTATCATGAGTCATAGAGGCTATAGCTCAAGGTTAAGTGAGACCAGAGTATGCTCAGATCATGTGTTTATATATGCACTGAGAGATTGTCACATGCCAGGCCCAGGGTTGTGCAGGGTTGGGCCTGCCCAGCTGGGCAGTGAGACCCTCTGACGAACAGGCTTGTGCAGATGACTTGGGACACAGCTCAACTGGGCTTGAAGTGCTGGCACAGAAGGACGAAATGGCAGGTTACTCACTTCAGGAAGCTGGGGACAAACATGAACTCTCCCAGGATCAAGACCTGGCAGCAAGGCCAAGATCATGTGCAATAATGTGGCTCAGATCTTAGGTTCTTGGGCGCTTGGGCATCGATCTTGCTTCCATAAGCCCAAGTGGCTAGAACAGCAAGAAGGTCTCTGACTCTAGTTCTTGATGCTGATTGGCCTTGCAGCTCTGAGAAGTCCTCTCAACACCTCTACTCAAGCAAGACCCCCACCAGACACCCTCTCAGGAACCCTCAGTTAAATTCTCTCCTCCTACAGACTGCTTACCTCCTTCATAGCTTAATCTAAATCCCTCACTCTCGTGTCGGTGACAAGAGTAATAATGATTTATGATGATGATGGTGATAGCAATTCAGATACCCTTTACAAAGCACGTACTATCTGCCAGGAATTTTACATGTGTTATCTGATTCAATCTTCATTATACCATGCAGTAGAAACTATCGTTATATTCACTTTGCTAAGAAGGAAACTGAGGCACAAAGACAGTAGAGACGAGGTTGTTTGCTAAAGAAATGCAACTAATGTCTCTATCTGGCTCCTGGTTGCCATGTTGGCTATGTTAGGATTTTGAAAAATAGACATTCTGGTTGCTGAGATCTGCCTTTAGCCTCATTGTTTTGTATCTGTTGTTAGTGTTTGTCTATCCAAACAGCCTAAGTTCCTGGAGGAAAAAGCTGGTCTTGCTTATATGCTCCATTTGCACAGGTGCCTGGTATATTGTTCAGCACCTAGTCAGTTGTGTTCGTCAGCTACCAAACACCTGAGAGAAACAACTTGGAAAGGAAGGATTTGGCTCATCGTCTTAGAGGTCCAGTCCATAATTGCCTTGCTCCAAGGCAGAAACATCAAGGCAGAAGGGTGTGGCAGAAGAAGGTGGCTCAGCTTATGGCAGCCAGGAAACAGATGGGTGTCGGGCCTGCCCACAGTGACCTACTTCCTCCAACCAGGCTCCATCTCCTACAGTTTCCAAGACCTCCCGATAATCCATTCAAATTATCAACCTACCGAATGGATTACCTCACCGATGAGGTTCACACCCTCATGATCCAATCACTTCCCAAAAGCCCCACCTCTAAACATTTCTGCACTGGGGACCAAGCCTTCAACAATGAGTGTTGGGAGGACACTTCGTATCCAAATCCTAACATAAGTATTTGGCAAACTACCCTTGAATTGAGTGTTCAGAGCAGTAACCTATACCCTGAGATAGAGATGGAGTTGTTTACATCAAACATTCCTCTCTGCCAGGCTCATCTTTCCTGCATTGAGACTAATAGCTCATATAAACAATATTAATCTTTTGGAATAGCTAGCTGCCTCAGCAGAGGGACACCAAGTATCTCAGCTCAGGATCTATGTGCAGTTGAAAGCTAGCTGCTGCACCATGGCGCAGCATGGCCCTTCTGCAGCCTCATTCAATTTATCACCATGGAACAAATGGTTTAGTTCTGTTCAAAGCATGCCTATTTTCAGTATCAGGATGTTTGGAGAAGGAATTGGAGGACTTTCACTGGGAAACTGGCTATGGCTATGAGCTAAGGATGACTATAAGTTCACAGGTCCGCTTCATGAAGGATTAAGCCATGGATTAGTGACAGAAACTCAACTGAGCTGGCTGAGGTGCAAAGGATGTACTGTCTCATGTAACCAGAGTCCAAAGAGTGGTCTTCAAAGCCCAGGTGAAGTCGCTTCCTCCCTGTCTCTCTGGCTCTTTCATTTCTTGGATTCTATCCCTATTGACCTCAATCTCTCCTACCCCTGATGAGCTCTCTCCTTGCAGTGCAGGGAGAGTAGGCATTGCCTTAACAAGCTCTGGGATGAGGCATCTTGTAACTCAGCGATGTCAAAAAAAGAGTGCTTCTGCAGCCAGATTAGTGGAAAAAAGAAATCCGCAATGAACTCCCTGACTGGCCAAGCTCTCTGGTCATGCAGCCAATCCTGGGGGCAGCGATTGTTGTCTGCGGGGAGGAAGACTAGCTGGGCTTGTGTACGTGCCAATTCTTTGGCCCATCAGGTAGGGCCATGTGAGTGGTGGTTGCTCCCAAAGCGTGTGGAACGGAAAGGGGGAGTTCACCAGTGAAAGGAGTTTGTGGTTGCAGAATGGAAGGGTTGTTGGGCAAGCAAAAACAACTGATATCCTTCATAGACCCAGAGAGCCAGGGAGGACTCCAGAGGGGCCGCAGAACCGATAGTCCTAGCAGACGAGACGTCATACCCAGGGCTTCAGTCTGTGTCTGGAGTCTTCAGGTCAGGGATACTCTAAGAACTGCCCAAAGCTCCTTCTGTCCTTGCAGAAGGATCTCTGGCCTTCCCTGTCCTCCAGGCTCTCTGTATGAGAGGAGGCTACTGGGTCCAAGTTTTTTTTAATTGAAATTATTATTGATATCATTGTAGACTCACATGCATTTGTAAGGAATAATTCAGAGAGATCACATGTATACTTTGCCCAGCTTCCCCCAGTGGTAACATTTTGCAAAACTATCATGCATTGTCACAAGAGGATATTGACATTGGTACAAAAACAAGACAAAACATTTAAAGTTTAGATTTTCCAAGTTTTTTCTTTTAATTTCCTCTCCGTCTGTGAAGCAAGAACCCAAAAGTGAAGTGACTTCACCATAACCAAGATGTAAAAATGACCAAGAAACTTGACTCAGAGTTAGAAACAAGCGGAATTTGAATGCAAGACATCTAGGATGTGCTCAGTTATAATGAGGTTGAGGCCGCACTAAGGAATTTGTCAGCGAAAGTCAATACCAGGGCTTTGATCCTTTCCTCTGGATGGGAAACCCTGCATTTCCTTAACTCCCGTCTAGCTTCTTGGGGATGGTTGGGCTACCAGCTTCATTTAGTAACTCCTTGGAAGGTGGAGATTCCTAATCCCTCCCCTACGGTTCTTGCAGACAATCCACTCAGCATACAGGGTCCAGCCCACACGTGCTCAGCTTACCCTGACGTGCCAGTTGTCCTTCGTCTAGGGGTGATATTCAAAACATTTCACCACCTATTGGCAAGGGCACCATGGAGTCAAAATGAATGCATCGATTATAGCACCAGGGCTCCTCTGTGCCAGGTGTTAACCCTCTAGTTGCTGGACTTTGGAAAGACCCGAGACTCTCAGAAGATGGCCCAGGGGAGCTGAGGGTGCAGAGAGGCTCTTGAGGGAGTTCAAGGGAATAAATAAAAATGAGTATGGATTTATTTTGCTCTTATCAATAGAACTCTACCAGTCCACACTAGCTGAATGTCTACCCTGGTTCTCCCTTCGCCTCACACTCATGATTACTTAATTGTCACCATATATATATATATATATATGCCTCCGTGACCACCAGGCCTAGTGTTCAACGCTACAAGTAGGCGCTCAGGGAATATCTGTTGAACTGCTATATGCATAGTCAGTCCTGCCTATGCCTAGAAGCTGCCTCTCATCACCTCAAGCAGTAGGGGTTGTTCTCTCTCCTCTGACCTCTTATGTAAGTAACATAGACCCGACATATGCACGAACAGAAAGGAAGAACAAAGAACTGGTCAGTGCAACTCTCCTTTCCTCCCTCCCTCCCTCCCTCCTTTCTTCCACTCACTTTTCTCCTCTTTCTTCAACAATGAATTCATTGTCCTAAGCAGTAGGAATGGAGCAGCAAATCAGACAGGCGAGATAACTGCCCATGTGGAGCCATCTGAGAAAATAGAGCAAGCCAGGAACTGTGGGGGCTGTCGGGGCTGCCCGGGGGAAGTGGGTCATCAGATGCATGGCATGCGGGTGTCTGGAGCAAGGAGGAAGGTGCTGTCCTTTGGGAGCAACAGTGGCAGCATTCGCGTGAAGGTGGGCTACGCGTGTGTGAGGAGACTGTGAAACCAGCTGGACTGGCCAAGAAGGTTTGCCATGGGGCAGTGAGGCACACGCAACATATGTGGTTCCGGATTGCCAAGAGTCACAGTCCAGGAAATGGGTATGAATTGTCGGATAACGCCATCTCTACTCTACTGGGATTAAACATGGAAGGAGCACCAGGGTTTGTGGGGCAGAGGAGGAGGAGGAGAGGGCAACAAAGCTGGAAGGGGCTTGTGGCTCAAGCTTGGAATGGACACTCAATACCCCAGTAAGAAAGCGAAGGAACCATCAAAGTTTCCGAGCAGGGAAGTACTGAGGTCAGAGCGGCGCCTCGAGAGCATAATGGGTGTGTGTGGGGGGTGAGGGAGGGCAGAGCCAAGGGACAAGGTGATCACAGCCGAGGCTGTTGAGGCGCTTCCGGGGAGGGATGGCGGTGGCTAGGCTGTGGCTGTGGGGTGTAGAGGACTCTAGAAGTGAGGATGGGTGGCCCACTGTGTGCAGGAGATGGGGAAAGGGAATGACTACAATTTCTAGTTTGGAGGATGGAGTGAAGTGGGAACACTCTAGACCCCGGCAGTGTCGGGCAGCAAGTGGTGATGGAGGCGATAGAGGGGGGAGAAAATAGTTGCATTTTAGACACGCTGACATACAGGTTCCCCCTGGACCCCTGGCAGGGATGTCCCAGGGGTACCTGTGAGTTGGACGGAACAACAGATAGGACAAAGTGTTCACCAGTCAAAGAATAAGTGTGGGGAGGAGAAACAGTTTCTGCCTTGGGGAACCCAAGGGGTGAGCGGTAAACCGAGAATGGGGCCATCTAAGCGGCTTCAAACCGCTGACATACTTTACCATATTTCCAGCGGTGACGCTGGGACTTCTACTTGGGGTCCTTGAGTCCCTCCTCTCTGCGACTGTCTCCGGAAAAGTGCCTGCCTCTTCCCGATGTCCCCAACCTCCCAGCACCAATTAATGTGCCAGTGGGCCTGGGGGATTTTCACCCATGATGTTACTGCTGCTGGGAGGAAGCATCTAAAAACATTTTTAATATTATTTGGTTTTTTCTTCTTCTCCCCCCCCCCACCAGGAACATCCTGAAGGAAGCAGATGGCAATAAGAAAGGGCAGATCAATGCTAAGGAAAGCGGCCTGGTTTGCCCTTGGATTCTCTGATCTGGAGCATGGTTGTTAAAAGCAAGCTCCTAAGGCTAATTATTTGTGTTTCCCAAATACCTCTAAGGAGTTGGCTTATTTGTTTGGCTGGTTTATGGCTGTATTTCTGGACGTTAGTGCATGGCAAGGCCACTGCAGATGCTCCAAAAATTCATGCATCTATTCGACAAATATGTATTGAGTGCTAACCACGTGCTAGGTGCCTTTCTGGGCCCTGGAAATTCAGCAGTGAACAAAACAAACAAGAATGTGTGTCCGAGCACAGCCTAACTTCTAGCTATTTGTCAGTTGGTCAGTTGACAACCCAATTTCTGATCCCTGTTAAATTCCAGGCAGCGGTCTGGGTGCTGGGGACGTAGCATGATGCTGAGCAGTCGGACACACTCGCTCCTCTGGGGGCTCCATCCCAAGGGCGGTACAGTTCATTATCAGGCCTGCACGTGGGTTAGCATTCATTGTGTACAAGCACAGAAACAGGTACAGGTTGTGGTAAGCCAAGGGTAGTCATTGGAAGGCTGTCACGGGGGCGGGGGTGGAAGAGGAGAGGACATGGTAGACACTGTTGGGTGCCAACCATCACCCCCAGGAGCTTTTCCCTTGATGGAAGCCCTGATTATGTAGACATGTTCACAAGACTAGTCAACCTCCAGACTGCTAGTCAGGTGAGATAATAAAATCTTCATGTTTTTTTCAAAAGGCTGGTATTTAAGAAATGGTGGGACACTGCTTAGAAAAGGAGGCGCCATGAACGTTTGGGAGGACCAAAGAGCAGGACGTGGCAAATATAGAATTCTTCCAGCCCAAATTAATTGCCCTTCCACCCACAAAATCTGAAATGAGAAAGGGGGGCTTTTGCAATGAAAAATATGGTTATAATTAAGGGAGAAACTGGTTCTGGGAGACAAAAATCAAACAGCTGTGTGTTATACTCTATAAAGCGGAGGTAGGAAGGGCCAGAAGTTGCTACAGTTGACATCCGGCCTCTTTTTTTTTTTTTGGCAATACCGGGGATTGAATCCAGGGACGTTCTACCTTCGAGCTACACCCCTGGCTCTATTTTTTTTTTATACTTTATTTTGAAACCGGGTCTCACGAAGTTGCGGAGGGCCTCACTAAGTAGCTGAGGCTGGCCACGGACGCGGATCCTCCGGTCTCCGCCTCCCAAGTACTGGAATTACAAGTGTGCGCCACCACACCCGGCATCTGGCCTCTTTTGAGACAGTGCAGTATGACGGGAAGAACAGATCAGGAGGCTTATTTTTTTTAATTTAATTATTTTATTTTATTTTATTTTATTTTAGTGGTACTGAGGATTGAAGCCAGAGGCATTCTACCTCTGAGCTATACCCCTAGACTAGCTTTATTTCTTATTTGGAAACAGGGTCTTCCTAGGTTGCTGAGGGCCTCATTAAATTGCTGAGGCTGGCTTCAAACCTGAGATCCTCCGGTCTCAGCCTCCAAAGTACTTACAGGCGTGCTCCACCACACTATTTTTTATTTTTTGCAGTGCTGGGAATCGAACCTCAGGGTCTCTCACATGCCAGGCAAGTGAAAAGGCTTAATTAAAAAAAAATTACATACAGTGTATGCTTCTGTGACTTTTAACACAGACACTACTAGAGTTAAGATGCAGAACAGTTATAACATTCCAGAAATTCTCGCCAGCCTCCCCTTTGTAGGGAAGCCCTCACCCTACCCTTACTCCTAGGAACCACTGATCTGTTCTCAGTCCATACAGTTTTCCTTTTTTCACGTAAATGGAATGATATTTCATTTTCATGCATATGAAATATAATTTGAAACTGGCTGCTTTCACCCAGCATGTCTGTGAGATCCATGTTGCGGCACACCCCAACTATTGGCTCCTTTTCATTGCTGAGTACTATTTCACTGTAGGGGTGGGCCACTGTTTCTTTATCCACTCACCCATTGGAGAACATTTGGTTGTTTCCAGTTTGGGGTGATTATAAATAAAGCTGCTATAAACGGTTCATATACAGGATTTTGTCTGAAGACAACTTTTTATCTCTCTAGGGTCAATAGTTTTATCTCTTCTAGGTCAATACCTAGAAGTGGGATTGCTGGGTCATATATTAAGTGCACATTTAACTTTGTAAGACGCTGTCAAACTGCCTTGCAGAGTGTCTGTCCTATTTTGGTTCGAGCAGCAGTGGGAGTCCCAGTTGCCACATATCCTCGCAGCCCTTGGCATCACCGGGTGGCTGTGCTTTTTCGTGGCTGTTCTGGGAGGAGTGCAGTGATGTCACATAGTGGTTTTAGTTTGCACTTCCCTAATGGCTAATGATGTGGATCATCTTTTCATGTGTCATTTGACATCCACCTCTTTTCTTTGTGAAATGTGTTCAAATATTTTGCCCACTTTTTAAATGTGTTTTTGTTTTCTTATTGTCGAGTTTTGAGAAGTCATTGTATGTTCTGAGTACAAGTAATTAGGTAATTCGTAAATATTTTCTTCCATTCTATAGTTTGTCTTCCCCCTCTCTCACAGTACCTTTTGCAGAGTGAGAGCTTTTAATTTCAATAAAGTCCAATTTAACATTTTTTTTCTCTTATGGATCGTTCTTTTGGTGCAAAGTCTAATATCTCATTGCCTAATCCAAATGACAAAATTTTTCTCCTATGTATTTTTAATGTTTTATAGTTTACATTTATATTTGTGGTCTCTTTTGAATTAATCATTATATAAGGTGTGAGATATATGCCAATATCCTTTTCCTTTCTTTCCTGACTTCCTTTTTAAAAATTTTGCTCATTCTTTCGTCTTTCTTTCTTTGGCATAGAAATGATCAGCTGTTCCCACACCCTTTGTTGAGAAGATATTCTTTCTCCATTGGATTGCCTTTGCGTTTTGACAAACATCCGTGGACTCGTCTGTGGGTTGCTCACACTTCCCATCTGCCCAACTGGTGGGTGGGTCTTACCTTTGGTTGATGCCACAACATCTCCATCACTGTGCTTCATGGTAAGTCTTAAGATCAGACAACGTGAAATTCTCTAACTTCGTTCTTTTCAAAAAATCGTTTTCAGTCAGGCACTGCCTGTAATCCTGGAGACTTGGAAGGCAGGAGGATCCCAAGTTCGAGGCCAGGCTAGGCAACTTAGCAAAACCCAGTCTCAATGTAAAAAAAAAAAAAAGTGCTGGGGATGTAGCCCAATGGTAGAGCCCCTGGGTTCAATCCCCAGTACTACAAAACAAAAATTGTTTTGGCTACTCTAGCTCCTTTGCCATTCCATATAAATTTTAAAATTAATCTCTCCATATCTATAAAAATCCATGCTGGGATTTTGATTGGAATTACATTGAATATCTAGAGCAGTTTGGGAGAGAATTGGTATCTTATCTATGTTGAACGTTCCAATACATGTGCACAGCATGTCTCTTCAACTATTTAGATCTTTGATTTCTTTCATCGTCATTTTGTAGTTTTCAACATACAGATCCTGCATATATTTTTGTTATATTTATAACTACACAGCTACTTTTGGGGGGTGCTACTGTATATGTTATTTTTAGCATTAAAGTTTCTAAGTGTTTATTTGTATTATGTAGGAATACAATATTTTATATGTTAACCTTGGATCTCCCAGCCTCGTTAAACTTCCATAATAGTTCTAGTTTGTTAGCTGTCGGGTTTTTCAGTGGATGCCCATGACCAGATTAAGGAAATTTCCTTCTCTTCCTTATTTGGTGAGAGTTTTTGTTGTTGTTTTCATCATGGATGAGTGTTGAGTTTTTTAAAATGCTTGTTCTGTCTCAATTGATATGACCATGTGGTTTTTCTTCTTTAATCAGTTAATATGAAAGATTGCGGTGACTGATTTTCAAATATTAAACCAGCCTTGCATTGCTGAGGTAAATATATTTGGCTGTGCTATATTAACCTTTTTATATATTCCTGGACTCAATGTGCTAATATTTTGGTGAGGCTTTCTTTGAGTCTATACCCATGAAAGATGTTGGTTTGTTGTTTTCTTGTATTATCTTTTTCCAGACTTGATGGCAAAGAAATGCTCGCCTCGTAAAATAAATGGGAAGTGTTTCCACGTCTTCTATTTCCTAGCAGCACTTGTGTAGACAGTCTTTTTAGATGTTTGGGAGAATTCATGGAGAAACCATCTGGGCCTACAGTTTTCTTTTTCAGAAGGGTTTAAGCTGTATTTTCAATTTCTTTGCAGGTAAAGAACTATTTGGATTATCTACTTATTCATAGATGCACTTAATAGTTTATGGCTTCCAGGAATGGTGCAATTTCATCTAAGCCCTTGAATTTATGTGTTTAGGGTATTTTGTGGTATTCCCTCATTAACCTTTATTGTCTGTGTAGTCTGTAGAGATATCCTCTCTTTTGTTCCAAATGATGGTAATTTTTGTTATTTTTTATCTCTTTGAGAGTCTATCTTATCTAGAGACTCACCAATTTTATTGATCTTTTCAAAGAACCAACTTTTGTTTTCATTGATTTCTCTATTTTTCTGTTTTTAATGCCATTGATTTCCTCTCATCATGATGTCCCGTTCCTTCTGCTCGCTTTCAGTTTTTCAATTCTTTAGCTTTTTGTTTAAGGTAAAAATACTAGATTGCTGAAATGAAGCCTTTACTTCTAAAATATAAGCATTTAAGTCTGTATATTTCTCTCTGAACATTACGTAAGCTGCATCTCATACATTTGATATGTTTTATTTTAGATTCGCTCAATTATTTGTTCGACCTGTTAATTCCCTTTGAGATTTCCTTTTGACTCAGAGACTACTTAGAAGTGTGTTGTTCCATTTACAAGTATTTGAGGATCGCTCCCACCCCTCCGCCCTGGTGTCTTTGCTAATGATTTCAAGGCGGATTCCATCAGGCTTGGGTTTTGACTCTCCTACCACACGACTGTAGGTAGAAATGTTCAGACCCTTTGAGCCAGTATTTCCACTTCCTTGCTTATATCCTGAAGAGATATTTAGGAATGCACACATAAATTTGTGTACTTCCTCCAAATTTGAAAAATTCAAATGCCAAACAATGGCAGACTAGTTTGCTAAATTCCAGTAATCCAAACAGTGGAGTATTATGTGTCCATTAAATCTTATTCTAAGGAAGACTGTGGGCTCCCATGGGAAGGAGCTTCGAAGTCCTTTGTTGTCTATCAATCCACATTGGAATGTGGCCTCCACAAAGTAACAGGCTGCTCTCCCTTGTTTATTGCCATTTCTTCGGTGCCTGACTCAGTGCTTGGCACATAGTAAATACTCAGAAAACATTCTAATACAGAGGGAGGACAAAGGTAGATTTGCTGCTTCATTATCGACACATATGTGTGTATATGAGTGTGTGCACCATCCTGCGCTTTTTATGTGAGTTACGTTCTTGCTCCTCGCACTATCTTTAGGTGATAAACATCTTCTCCCTTTCCCCCCTATGAATCCATGTCAACTGACACACTGACCCTCCTCCAGGCCGACACTCTTCCCCGCTGTGGAACAAGTCTTTTTGGCGTTCACGGTCATCATCTTTGATCACTGATAATGATGTCATGTTTCTCAAAGACAAATGTGACTGTCCTAAGTTCATGGCAGGACTGATTCTTGGGCCCAGTGTCCTTCCCCTTCACTGCCTCGTCCCGGCAGCCCGGCCCTTTGAGACACAAGGGCTCTGGAGCATTTGGGAGTCCCTGATTTTATCTGGGTCTGTGGAGCGAACATCTTAAGTCTGTAGCTCCCCAGCACCACGTGAAATGCCACAGTGGCTTCGCATTCTTGCTGGTTCTTATGTTTCCCAAATACCAAAAGGGCAGTGTCTGCTATAGCAACTAACAGTCTGAAAAACGTAATTGCTTTTTTAAAATATTGGGCAACTTGGCCACTTGTGCTCTGCCACTCTCTAGCTTCTAAAACCACATAAAATACTGCAAGTGCACTCAGAAAGCCTCGCGGGCTTCAGTGAAAATGAAATGGGTTTGGGGGCCTACCCATCAGGGATTTCGGCACAGCACTTTGTGACTCAGGCACATTACTGAACCTCTCCGAATGTCACTTGTCTCGCCTGCCACACCAAGATAAGTGGGCATTAAAGGTGATATTATAAATGGAATGGTAAGTGTCTTGTGGCGGGAAACCAGTAAGGACGCGGTAAAGAGGGTTCACCGTGTGACCATCTTAGTTGACAACGATGCTCTAAATTCCCCTCCAAGCCGCCAGTATTTAGGGAGGAGGGCCCCACTGGCCTCGGGTGAGCTGCCTCCCGTCCGCTCCGCTGTCTTGGCTGCTTCCTTCTTGCCTTTACTTCCCTGTCCAGTGCCCCGGTACTTGTGTTATCGCGAGTCCCTGCTGGGGGCGAGTGCCTGCAGCTTTTCCCGCTAACTTCTGGGATAAGAGTCACTGGCTCCAAATTGGCCCTGAAGGATTTTGGTGAACTTGGAATTAAAAAGTGAGTGGGCACTGGGCATTTTGGGAGGATGCTTATGTTTTGGAAAATTTCTCCAGGGCCAAGAAACCGGAAGACCCTTTGACCCTGAAGGGGACCCTTTAAAAGCTGGCCGTCTGTACCCATGGCTTTTGTCCATGCAAAATCAACACACATCAAAATTGCTGCCAGTCTTTGACCTGTCCTGGACTCGGAGCTGTCTTAGAGCTGTGGGGACAATGAGGAAAGCGGGGACACAGGGGAGCCCTCTCTCGTGCCCTAGTGCTCCCCAGCCCCTCCCTCGGTAGTCCGAGCATCTGTTTTTATTCCCATACTGTACCGCAGTGGGAGCGTCCTGAGGGCAGGGCGGTGATTCGCTGTCTCTCCATCCCGGCAGAGTCTAGACACTTCTCACTGAAGGAGGGAATGGAAGAGGGCTTCCTTTGAATCTGGAAACGATAGCCACATTGTGTGAAAGGAAAGCAAGACTCCTGAAAATATGGATCCTTCAGACAGAGGCTTGGCAAGCGGCCTTTATTCTCGGGTACAGAGACA
Source organism: Glis glis (assembly GCA_004027185.1). Taxonomy (NCBI): domain Eukaryota; kingdom Metazoa; phylum Chordata; class Mammalia; order Rodentia; family Gliridae; genus Glis; species Glis glis. The sequence goes on from PVJS01024009.1 coordinate 14,451, forward strand.
GCGTGGCGTCGCGTCTGAGCGGCCTCTCCTCTCCCTCGGCCTCTTTCGTGTCTGAGCACAATGTTCTGCCTTTGACTGTCACTCTTCAAACGGCGCATTATTGTCACGCTTCTGCCTCTTTTTAATAAAGAGAAATAAGGAACGGTTTCTTTTTGTACATGCAAAATTAACACAAATCAAAACTGCTGCTATTCTTTGATCCGTCCTGGACTCTGATCTGTGCCGGTCTTTTTATTTTCCCACTGAGAGTGTACAGCTCAGGAAGGATTACACGGGGAGGGAAACCGCTTACCACTTCCCATTTGATTAACACAATTTAATGCTGCAATAATGCTCAGGGAAGTTCATTACTTGGGGAAGGCTCCGAGGCGGCTGCCCATGGCGTCTGGAGACCGGGTCTTTTTATTTAAAACGCAATCAAGCCCCTACGGTGTGAGGATCCGTAAAATCCTGCCTAAGCTGGGGAAGGTAGAATTGCCATTTAATGTAGACAGGCAAAAATCCCTTCTGTTTGTACAGCTTTTGATGATTTATTTGTGCCATCTACAAATATTTAGTGTGACGTTTTGAGTTCAACAACTCGGGATGAGGAAAACAGAGAAAGCCCTACCCTCATGATGCTTTTAGCCTAGAAAGGAAGGTGGACTTTATCCAAAGATGAGCACATCACTGGCAAAGATCTGGCTGTCACGAAGGGGGTGTTGCCTGGGGAGTGTAAGAGCAGGTACTGTGGCACCTGCCTAGGAAATCAGGGAAGACCTCCCAGAGGAGGTGACCTGGAGGCCAAGATGGGAAGCATGAGAGGGAGTTAGGCCACAAGGAAAGACCCAGGACTTTTTGGGCTGGGCACCATCTTGAGTGAAGACTCCCAGCGGGCAGCAGCCTGACCTGTTAGCAGAAGCAGTCAGGTGGCCCGTGTGCCTGAGGCGGGTGCAGAGAGGGTGGCACATGAGGGACGGAGTTGGAGAAGAGTCCGCAGATGTACCCCAGCCTCCGTCCCTCTGGTCGGGTGCAGGTGTGGAAAATGGAGGCCAATGTGATGGTCAAAGGATGATTAGAAGTTTGTGGCCTCCAGCTCAGAACATCTCCCACCTCTCAGTCCCACAGGGAACCTCACCAGGTTCCGGGATAGGAAGAGAATGATCTAGAAGGCCTAGACTCAGACCCTGCCCTCAGTCTTCCCAGACCTGTGACTTTTACATGCTATTTGTCTCTGCTGTGCCTCAGTTTATGCCTCTGCAAGATGGGGTCATTATCAGTCTTCTTGCCTCTCGGCACCAATGGAGAGGACACTGCATGGGACTTGAGCAGTTTCAAAATGTTCAGGAAAAAAGGTCAGGGCTAATTAGTGGTAATCATTGGTAGGATGCAGCATGGCGGGAGCTAGATTGGTGCTGGACGGGCCTGAGGAAAGTGCCACCAATTACAGACAGTGGGAGGAGTCCGCCCAGCTCCTAGGAATAGGATCAAGTCTGGTGAGGAACCGGGAGCTCTCCTAAACAGTCCTTGTGTCAGTCACTATCTTAGTCCGTTTTCTGTTGCTATAACAGAACAGCGGAGGAGGCTGGGTAATTTATAAAGGGAAGAAGTTTAGCTCATGGATTTGGAGATTGGGGAGTTTGAGTTCAGGAACCACATCTGGCCAGGGCCTCACGCTGTACTGTATCGCAGCATGGCAGATAGCGTCGCACGGCAGGAGGGTGTGGGAGTGGTGGGCAGACCCATGAAGGAGAGAGGTCACAGCATGAGAGAGGCCACAGGGAGGTACCAGGCTCACTTCATAACACCCTGCTCTCAGAAGAGCTCGTCCGTTCCTGAGAGAAGCCAGTCCAGTCTGGAGAGAGCCAGCCTCATGTCTTGAAAAAGACATTAACTTGTTCATGAGGGTGGAGGCCCGTGACCCCATCATCTCCCAAAGGCCCCACCTGCCAACACTGCCACCTTGGGAATCACATTTCGCCATGAGTTTGGGTGGAGACAAACCACACCCTAACTACAGCAGTCACCACAGGAGGGTGTATGCCGCAGAGAAACCAGCCCCCGGACCGCTGGCACAGAGGGTTACTTCTTGTTCTCACACAACCACGTTCTGGGCTGAGCAGCTGTCCAGGGCCACCGTCCTCTCTGCTGGGGGTCAGCCATCCAGGCTGAGAAAGACTGTAGCCCACAGCCCCAGGGTCAGCAGAGAGCCTCACGACAGCCTGTAAATGCTTCCACCTGCCAGTGACGCGGGACACTTCTCTGCTTTCGGTGGCCAACGCGGGGCGCCGGGCCTTGCATATGAAGAGGAGCCTGGTGGTCTGGTGAGGTGGGAAAGAGAGTGGAGCTGCTGGGAGCGGTGCTCGGGCCGCCAGTCCTCCTCTTGCTGTCCACATGGCTCTGGGCACACTCCACCCACAGCCCCTGTCTCTGCCCTACCTCACGGTCTGGCCCCGCTTTGTGCCCAGCTCCCTCCCGTTCAAGTGGCATAATAAACGCGCAAGTCCGCTGGCTCACGGTTCCTCTCTTCTCAAGGCTTTAGTAAGCTGTGCCCACTGATGCGCCCCCCAACGACAATGCGCATGCTCTGCTCCCACAAGCCTCCCTGCCTCTCCCATCCTCGCTCCACCCTCGCTGGGTCTGGCTGCTGCTCCTCCTGTCCCTGCAGCACTGAGGTCACTCGGCCTCCTGACCCCCAAAACCCAGCCCCCGCTTCCTGCTGCTTCTTAGCCACTCTACCTCTTTCTCCCCATAGCATTTATCACCTTCTGACATACTACATTTTTTATTTATTTATTTGTTCGTAGGCCTATTGTTTATTTCCTATCTCCCTTCTAGAAGGGATTTTGCTCTGTTTTGCTCATTTATGACTCTCACATGCCCAGAATGAGCCTGGACACATATCAGGTGCTCGGGAAATATTTGCTGAATGTACACAGAGCATGCCCGGCAAGGCCACCTTCCCCCTGCAGACGGTACGAACGGTTTGCTCATGTAGGGGGTTTCCTGCAATCCTCTTCCATCTCTCCTGCAACCGACTTCTCTCAGGAGTCTGTGGCCCAGAGGATGGAAATTTTTCTTTCTGGATCGCCATGTTTTCATTTAAATGCAACTAAAACCCCTAAAATAATGTAGACTCTCTTGTTCATCTTCTCTGCGGGTCAGGATGGCCTTAGTAACTGAGAATGACGAGCCGAGGCGCAGAGAGAGGAAGGGAAGTGTTTCACGAAGCGGAGGACAAGCCGAGGAAGGGCCAGGAGAGCGCAGGGGACGCGCAGAGAGCGGGAGTCCAGGAGACCTCACTCGCAGCCCCGATGCTCCTGGAAGGAGAGCTGGCTGTCATTTTCCCCGAGAGGTGACGCAGAGGAAGCACGCCTCCAGCAAGCACACGTCGCTGTCATCACTGGTTTGGGGTCGGATGATTCAACTGGAGGCCGGAGGCCTGAAGAATCAGACACCTGGGGCCACCGGGGCGTGATTCTGTGCTCCCTGGCGGAGACCAGACTGCAAGGCTTGTGGGGTTTCCTCGCTGGGGTGAACTCAGTTTTCTCATCCTGTAGGAATGAGAAGACATGACCGCAGGAACACACTTCAGTCCCCTCCTGCAGGCAGAAGACACATCTGTGATGAGCCGCCACTGCTGGGGGAGGGGATCCCCGTGCTCACACGGGGAGGGTGGAATTGGAGAGGAGAGCCAGCCCCAGCAGGCAGAAGGCCTGCGCCTGGCTCCCCAGCACCTGGGCCTGGTGTCGGGGACGCCTTGCTGACAAGCCTCGAGTCCGTAGGATGGTTCATCTGCCAGGACTTTAATAAACTTTCCATTGCAGCAGCTCACACCTGGTGACCTTTACCCCCTGCAGGGCCTCTAAGTGTCATATGCTATTTATTCACCATCTTGAAAATTCCAGGCAGGAAGGAAGACACCTGCTGCAATTTGATAGGCATTTGAGATGTCAAAGTACATCACCTGGCCACCTTTTCCCCTCAGGACAACAAAAATATGTCATTTGCTTATGATTGGAATTTCCTCTACTCTTCTCCCGTTCCTTTGCAGAAGTGGTGGCATTCTCCTTTCCTTTTTTCTTTGGTTTTTATCTGTATTGGTGAAAGGGAAGCGATGGGCGTGTGGTGTGGACTCTGGAGGCGTGTGATGGTTGGCTTATGTTTGCGTGGTGCCGTGACCTTTCCACGTCTTGTCCTCCCAGCCCCCCTGCCAGGAAAGCAGGACACGGCGCACAGTGTCCTTCTGCTTGCAGGTGGAGCTGTTCAGGCTCAGAGTCCAGCATGAGCTAAGAGACTCCTGAGAACACAGCTTGCCTAGATTTTGTTTATTAATGTCTCTGACAAATATTTACGGAGTCGTTACTGTGTCTTAGACACTTTTCTAGAGGTTGGCGAGATGCTGATGAGCCAACCAATAGGTTCTGGGCTTTCATGGACCTTATAGTCTAGGGGTCCATCTGCAAGTAGAGCTAGTTTTAGGATATTCACGTGCTTTTGTGCAAAATGGTCATTTTTTTTCCTGATTTGACTTTAAAATAAGCTCTGGGATACAGCGCTGTCACAGAACCTCTCTCTCTCTCTCTCTCTCTCTCGCTCTCGCTCTCGCTCTCTCGCTCTCTCTCCTATTTTCTTTCTCTCTCCTTCTCTTCCTCTTTCTCTCCCTTTTTCTTTCCTTAGGTCCAGGATGGGGGATCCAAACTCATCACCAACCACAGCTTTCTACTCCTTTCCTTTCTTTCTTTCTTTCCTCATGATTTCAATAACTTTTGATACAATGCACCAAAGGCTTTTCTTGCACGGGAACAAAAGGTGAAGTGTTAATATGATTTTATTTGGGCTCAGATTGGATAAGGAAGACCTTTTGTTTCCTACCTTTCATCTTCAACTCAGCACTCGTTAATTAAATTGAGACTGTGGAAAGTGACCTTTGGGGGGAGGGGGACTCCTGAGAATATAATACATTTTAATCAAATATGAGCAATAAACAAATAAGCAAGAAAAGCGCTATTAGACAAAGAAACACCCTGAAAACTTCTAGATCAGAGCTTTTGAAGGAAAGGTAATTTGCTTTTTGGGGGGGGAGGTGAAAGTGTGCCCTTGGGTAATGAGCCAAGGTGGTCCTGCAAACAGAGCTACTTGAACAAAACCATTCAACACTCAAAGCCCTATATCCTAGGACAGGAAAGAGCTCCGTGCTGATTCTGCACCCCCAAGACCACCTGCCGTGGTTCCCTGCCCTGGGATTCTAGCAAAGGGCTGTCCCTTTTCTCTGAGCCCATGCCTTACCTGGCCACAAGGGGGTGCTGGAGAGTCATTTTCATCTGCATGGAGAGGCAGACCCCTGAGGCAGCTCACCTTTGGGCCAGGTGTGGCTGATTGATGACTTGGTCTCCTGGGATTGGGGGGACTGGAAGAGAACTGAACATCTGCCTGCTAAGGGGGGGTCATGTGCACCCCAATTCTGAAATCTCTATGCCAGGAGCAAGTCTGTCTCTCCCGCTGAACAGGGAAGAAATGGGAAGGGAGTGTGTGTTAAATGACAGTGTGGGCTTGGAAGGCTCTGAAATTTACTTGCAGTGTGATTTTAAGTGGGCTACTTAGCCTTTTTGAGTCTGTACTAATCTGTCACATGAGGATAATAATCTGACTTTATAGGGTTTGTTGAGAGGAGTCAGTAGGATTGCAAATACAAGTTGGAATGAAAGTCATTCTCAGGCAGAATGAATATTATGGTGGCTCTGACCCTCCCCTCCCCCAACCTGTCCCCAAGATGTGGTGCCCACAGGGGATGCAGGTATACTCTGCCTCTTTTGTGTGGTTTACAGAAAATTATAATTAAATATGTAAGTCTTCTAATGGAAATTGTCTTTTATTCTGTTTTATTTCTTTTTTGTATTTTTGTACTTCCATTGGTGCATTATAGTCTTGCAGTCTCACATCATAATGTGGTTCATGGTGATAGTGACATTTGCGCACACAGTAGTTGGTGAGCTTTCCCCCAATTCCATCCCCACTCCCCCCTTCTCCACACATGATACTGGGATTGGCATTAGTATTCTCACATATGTACATAATGTCAGTGGAAGTGTTTCCTTCTTTAATCCTCCCTCCCTCCACTCCCCTACACCACCTACCTCTCTGGCTCCACTGGGGTTTCTCCTCCATTATCTAAGTCCCTCTTGTATTCTGATTACTCCCTAACTTCTGCATATGAGAGAAAACATATGACCCTTCGTTTTCTGTGACTGGCTAATTTCACTTAACATCATGTTCTCCAGGTCCATCCATCTTCCTGCAAATGACATAATTTGGTTCTTCTTTATTGCCAAGTAGAATTCCATTGTATGTATATCCCATAATTTTGTAATCCATTAATCTGTTGATGGACACCTAGGTTGGTTCCATAGTTTGGCTACTGTGAATTGTGCTGCTATAAACATGGCTATGCATGTATTACTATAATATTATGATTTAAGTCCCTTTGGGAAGATACCCAGGAATGGTATAGCTGGATCAAATGATGGTTTCATTCCCAGTTTTCTGAGAAATCACCACACTAATCACCAGAGCAACTACATTAATTTGCAATCCCACCAACAGTGTATACGAGTTTCTATTTCCCCACACCCTCACCAGCATTTACTGTTGTTTGACTTCTTGATGATTACCATTCTACTTGGGTTAGATGGAATCTCAGTGTACTTTTGATTTGCATCTCCCTGTTTTCTAATTATGTTGAACAGTTTTTCATATATTCATTGGCCATTTGTATTTCTCTTCACAAAAGAGTAAAGTGTCTATTTAGTTCAAATGCCCATTTATTAATTTTTTTTAGTGTTAAGTCTTTTAAGTTCTTTGTGTAGTTTATATATTAGTTCTCTATCAGAAGAGTAGCTGACAAAGATCTTTCATTCTGTAGGCTCTTTCTTTAGACTCTTGATGGTTTTCTTTGATGAACAGAAACTTTTTAGTTTAATGTCATCCCATTTATTAAATCTTGTTTTAATTTCCTGAGCTTTGGGGGTCTTATTGAGGAAGTGTCAGCCTATGCCTGTATGTTGGAGTGTTGGACCTATGCCCTCCTCTGGTAATTTCAAAGTCTCTGGTTTAATTTTGAAGTCTTTGATCCATCTTGAGTTGACTCTTGTGCAGGGTAAGAGGTTGGGGTTTAATTCCATTTTTCTACAAACGGATAATCAGTTTTCCCAACATTTGTTGAAAAGGCTCCCTTTTCTCCAGCATGTTTTTGGCACCTTTGTTGAAGATCAGTTGGCTGTGTGTGTGGAATTGTTTCTGTATCTTCTATTCTGTTTCATTAGTATATGTGTGTGTGTTTGTGCCAATATCATGCTGTTTTTATTACTATAGCTCTGTAGTATAGTTTAAAGTCAGGTATTATGATACCTCCTGCATGGTTTTATTGCTGAGAATTGCTTTAACTAGTCTGGGTCTTTTGTTTTTCCATATAAAATTTAGGGCTGATTTTTTTAGGCCTGTGAAGAATGATTGGCATATAGAAAAGCTACTGATTTTTTTTAGATTGATTTTGTATTCTGCTACTTTGCTGAATTTGTTAATCAGCTCTAGGAGTCTTTTGGTTGAGTTTTTTTGGGTCTTCTAACTAAGTATAGGATCGTGTCATCTGCAAATAGGGATAATTTCAGTTTTTCTTTCCCTATTTGTAGTCCTTTGATTTCCTTCTCGTCTTATTGCTCTGGTTAGAGTCCTGAGTACTGTAGTGGAAGGAGTGGTGATAGGGGGCATCCTTGCCTTGTTCCTTATTTTAAAGGGAGTTCCCACAGTTTTCCCCCATTCAATATGCTGTTGGCTTTGGGTTTATTGTATATTGCCTTAATGATGTTGAGGTAAGTTCCTTCTATTCCAATTTTCTGCAATATTTTTAACATGAATGGGTGTTGGATTTTGTCAAATGCCTTTTCAGCGTCTATCGAGATGGTCATATGGTTTTTGTCCTTAGTTCTATTTATGTGGTGAATTACATGTATTGATTTACATATGTTGAACCAGCCTTGCATCCCTGGAATGAAACCAACTTGGTCATGCTGTACAATTTTCTTGATATGGCTTTGAATGCATATTGCTAGTATTTTGTTTAGAATTTTTGCATCCATGTTCATCAAGGATATTGGTCTGTAATTTTCTTTTCTTGAGGGATCTTTATTTGGTTTTGGCATTAAAATGATACTGGACTCTTAGAAGGAGTTCAAAAGAACTCCATCACTTTTTATTTCATGGAATAATTTGTGAAGTGTTGGGTTTAGTTCTTCTATAAAGGATTTGTAGAATTCAACTAGGAATCTGTCTGGATCTAGACTTTTCTTTGGAATTTGTCTTTGAATATATATATATATATATATATATATATATATTCATTAATTTTATTCATTCATTCATGTAACTATTGAGTGTCTACTATGTCTCAGGTACTGCAGAAGTGATGAATCTAAAATGGAAATCTGACCCAATGCATGCCCTCATGAAACTTCCCATCTAGACCAGTGCTGTCCAGTAGAACTTGCACTGACAATTGAAATGTTCCTTATCTGTGCTGTCCAATAAGGTAGCCACTATTCACATGTAGCTATGCAGCACTTGAAATGTGGCTGGTGATTGGAATTATATTTTAAATCACATTTTATTTCAATTACTTTAAATTTAAATAGCCATACATGACTAGTGGCTGCTCTATCAGATAGTGCAAGTTTCAACGATGATGGTGAAAATATTTAGCATGGGCTCGGCACACAGTTTTTAAGAAGTGTACATTTTCTTTTCCTTTTCCCATGATGTGACACCTGGTACCCCATGCATGACTCTTCTTCTGCAATTATGCTTTCTTCAGGATGGGTAAGGTCATCTCAAATAGACTTTAGAAAGTCAGGCACCAGTTGGGATTATTTATGTATGCCTTTCAGGATTTTTCACACAGTAAGTATACTTCATGGAGCAGATGTGAAGATAGATGAGATCATGCAGAAAATCAACCCAACATAGAACCTAACACAGAGTTGGTCTTCACACACGAGGACCCTGCTTCTCTGGGCATTGCCAGCCTCCCACATGCGGCCCTTGTGACCATGTCCATTGATTGTGATCTGTTGTCCTGGCTTTGTTGGCTGGCCTGGGGTTGAGCACCTGGTTCCAACTAATCATGTTCCTTATATGGATTTTTTAAAACAAGATCCAGCCAGGCATTGTGGCACGTGCCTATAATCCCAGTACTTGGGAGGATGAGACAGGAGGATCATAGGTTCGAAGTCAGCCTCAGCAACTAACTGAGACCTTCAGCAACTTAGCAAGACCCCTGTTTCAAAATAAGAAATAAAATAGGGCTGGGAGTGTGGCTTGGAGATAGAACTTCCCTTGATTCAATACCCAGTAACACACACACACACACACACACACACACACACACACACACACACTGAAAAAACTCTAGATCTAAGGGGAGCAGTTCAGCCATTCTCTGGTAATAGGAGCTGAGAACATGAGGCTGGGAAACTTTCAGCACCAAGTCCCCACAGGTTGAGAAAGTTGGTCTGCACTAGGAAAAGTAAAGCCAACATATGCATATGCAAGAGAAACTGAAATAAAAAGTGAGTGTGTGGGAGAGAGCACACACACTGGGGTGTTCTCACGCTGTCATCCAATTGACCCTGAGACCCAGTCGAGGCCCTTCTGGGTTACATGAGGTAACTTCTCCATCCTAACACTGTTCTTTCTGCGTGAGCAGATGTGAGCTGGGTTTCTCTCACTTGCAATGAAACAAGTTCTATTCAAAACAGCAATCAATCAGACACCTCTCTTTCTCCTGTCTATCCATCAGAACTTTGCATTGAACTTTGTCCTACCATCTATTTCCACATTTGCTGCAGGATGACTCTGAACCTGGAGTGGCTTCGAGGTTGGGGGTGGGAGGGCGCTAAGTCCGGGAGTTAATTGGTGCGGTTGAGTAGTTTTCTCTAATGTTTATGTGATGTTGCCTCAGGACGATTCAGTAGCAAGAGAACAGGTGTCTCCAAAGTGGCCCGCTGGGAGGCCAGCCTAGCACGTGGAGCGGAGGTCCCATTGAATCAGGAGACAGGGTGCAAGTTCAAAGTCCCCATCTGGCTGCTAACCAATGAGAAACGGAGTGACTCAAGGCAATGGGCCTCAATTTCCCTGCTGGAAAAATGGAGGTGAAAACATATATCGTATCTGTTCATATCTGCCCCTTTTTGGTCGATGTGTTTGGATGAGAGAGTTCACAGAGTCGCCACACATTGATGCAGCTGCTACCTGAGCCCGGCTCTGGGTGTTCATGTGGAACACTCTGAGAACTGTGTCCTCTCTGGCCCACTTCATCCCCACTGCCTTGAGGAAGAACATGGAGGCACGCCTGGGAAAGGAGAGCATTCCTCTCCTACTTGCCCTTTCCTAAGATGGACCAACAAGGTTCGTATCAGTCTCCTACCTTAACCCTACGTGATAACTTAGTAGCTTTCTCCTGCGGCTTCACAGCACCTGGGATATCCCCCAGCTTGCACCTTGGACTCGCCTTCACATGAGGTAGTTACCTCAACTGCAGAGCCACCTGTCTCCACTCTGCTGAGTTCCAGAACCTTCTCTTCCGGGGCTTGTTTCTCATGCATGCTCACGCTTTCTTGCCTCTGCAGCAGTTTTGCAACTGGCCAAAGCCAGGGTCATTGGTTTGTTATTATTGTTGTTGCCTGTATTGTTTGGTTTGGTTTGGTTTGGTCCTGGGGATTGAACCCAGAGGCATTCTATGTCCAAGCTACACCCCCAACCCTTTTTTATTTTTCAGTTTTGAAACAGGGTCTCACTACGTTGCTAAGGGTCTCACTAAGTTGCTGAGGCTGGCTTCGAACCCGGAACCTGTGATCTTCCTGTCTCAGCATCCCAAGTACTGGGATTACAGGCATGCATCACTGCACCTGGCTAAGCCGGAGCCATTGTTACCTTTGGCACTGCAGTGTCTTTACTTTACAAAGTCCTACTTTCTGTGTCCTTCTTTGAGAACTCGTACCTACAGCCAGCTTGCTCCAGGCATGAACGAATCCTGCTGAACTGAGAGCTGGCAGCCCTGCCTGAGTGCTGCTCTCAGACCTCAGACGTGGCAGCTCACACTTTCTGCTCCTCAGAGTCCCCGTCTTTAAAACAGGGATAAAAATACCTGCCCTTCCAACCTCACAAATAGGAAATTAGATTAGAGATGTGAGACACAGCAAAGCGCTATGTGACTGCAAGGTGCTAGTATTATTTTTTATATAACCTTAAAATCTTATTACTAAAGTGATATGTGCTCATTGGAGAAAACTGAGAAAATGCAGATAAGAAAATGATGAAAATAAAAACAGTCCATAATTCTATCACCCGGGGACAACTGCTGTAAATAATTTAGTGGATATCATCCTTAGATCTACGTCTATTACTTGAAATAGGATCACACTCATTGTGGTATTTTGCAATTTGATTTTTTTTCACATAATAACATGTGATCGCTAGAGGTATGCTCTGCCAGAAATGAAACTTGTGGGATTTCCTCTCTCTATTCAGAGCCATAAAATCATCCTGGAATTGCTGACAGTCTTCTCCTCCAGCTTCCAAAGAGTGGGCGTGGCTACCTTAGATTAACCGGAGTCCCCCTCAGGAGGAAGGCTTGTGGCCCAGCGTCTGGGGGAGGAGGGTTATGTAGTCAGAGTGCCCTCGAGGTGAAGATGGCAACCTGCCGGTTGCATGGAGGAGGATTACTGGGAGACGGCTGGGGGCGACTCTGGTTCTGAGAGCAGGTGGAAATGGATCACAAGCATGACCCCCAGCATCCCCGGGGCTGCCTAGATCCCTGAAGGCGACAAAGGAATGGGGAGAGGGAAAATGAGCCATATGCCTATGTGCCCAACTCCAGGGACTCCTGGGACTCGTTGGCCCCGAGGGAGTGATGTTGCTGCCTCTCCCTTGGGAACGAAATGGTGTTGGCAGCGATGTAAGCCAGGGAGACACCGGAGCAGCAGTCAGCCAGCGTCCTGAGCATCAGCTGCCTCCAGTGTGTTAGAAAACGGTCCAGAGAAGTGGTCTGATTCTTCCCTGGGGTTTTCTTCACATGGAGAGCTGCATTGTCCCTAGGCTCCCTCTAAACGGCATTAAGATGGACACGTTTTGATTGGGGTAGGCTTTAAGAGGGAAAGACGACTTGTTCTACTAATTCTGGAGGTGAAGGAGCAAGCAACTAATCAGTAAGGTATAAAAGATGTCACTACTTGTAGTGGGTTGCATGACATCCAAAGATATGTTCACCCAGAAGCTGTGAATGTAACCAAATTTGGGGAAAAGGGTCTTTGAAAATGTAATTAAGTGAAGGATCTTGATCATCCCTGATTTAGGACCCTCAACTCAATGACAGGTGTCTTTAGAAACGCAGAGAGCTATTTGAGACACAGTGGGGAGAAAGATCTCTCTGTGGTGACCTCTAGCGCTAGAACTCAACAGGAGGGGCTTAGCTTAGATAACACCAGTCCCAGCACCACAGGACAGAGTGCAGAAGTTGGAGGTGAGATTCCACAGGTGTGATGTCTTCCCAAGAGCCTGGCTCTGTCCAAATCTAGTCCTGGACCCTGGGGGCGCCTCTTATGCTTCTGATGGATTTTCTTTTTTTTTTTTTTTTTGGTACTGATAATTGAAGCCAGGGGCACTCTACCTCTGAGTTACTTCCTTAGACTTAGTCTCCCTTTTTCTGTGTGGTGCTGGGGATTGAAACCAGGGGTATTCTACCTGTGAGCTACACTCCAAGCCCTTTTTATTTTTTATTTTGAAACAGAGTCTGGCTAAGTTACTATACACTGGCCTCAAACCAGTGATCCTCTTGTCTCAGCCTTCTAAAATACTAGGATTATAGACATGAGCCACCACTCCCAGTTCAATGGATCTATTTTTGTTAAGGCAGTCAGAATTGATTTCTATTGTTCACAACCAAGAATCGTAGCAGGTATTAATGTTATCTTGTGTGATCCTCCTACCACTCCATGAAGAAAGTAGATAGAAAGTATCCCATTGTACAGACAAGAAAATCTAGGCTTGAAGAGGAGGAGTCTCCTACTCAATCCTGGTCAGCGATGGTGCTAGTACTAGAACCCAGGTTTCCTTAATCAAAGACTTCCCCTTCTCTTCTTGCCTGACCTGCTAGGGCCAGAAAAAATAATCTTCTGAACATATTCGTAATTGCCGCTGCTTCTCTGCTTTCTGCGGAGCCCTACGGGTTCCCTCGCAGTCTGCCAGGGCAGCGAGTTTGTTTACGCAGTCTCGGTTTGCCCGTTGCCTTGATGGAAGAGAAGTGAGCCTAACGACTTCCAGTCGCTGAAGAGGTGGCCGTTGAATTTGAGACAAGAGGCCTTTAAATTTCTTCCCAGAATGACTTCGAGAGACAAGGAACGTTGCTTTCCCTTCTCACTTCTCCGGGAACCACTCAAGTATCATGCTAAGCCCCAGAAAGTGTGTTCACAGGGACGGCTCCATCCTGTGCTTTCTAGGTGAGGCAAGGGCTTTTGTCCCTAAAACGAATCTCTTTAGGCATTTTGAAAGTTGGCCACAAAGATGTTGTAGGGTAAGTTGCCTACAAGTTCTCCTAAACGGAAGAAAATCTCTTCATGGTATAAAAAATAAAAAATGACCAAGACATCGTTCTATTGATTTTCTTCTCCTTGTCTTACATCACTGGGTGAATAAATTATTCTTGGAGGTTTTGTACAAATTACTCAATAAAGTCACAAGTGATGTGACTGGTAAATGCAGGCTGCTTTAGTTCCAAGTTCATAAGACAGAAACTGTTAAGTTCAGAAAAGACCTCACTGGGTCATGGAATTCAACTCTCTTGCCTCATAGGCATAAACAGCGGGCAGCAGAGAAAATGCGTGACTTAGCTGGGGGTCCCGGAGCATGGTGGTGACAGTGAAGATTCGAATTCAGAACACTGGGCTGTATCTCCCTGTCTCCAGGTTTGAAGGTAAATCAGGTAAGAAGAGTCTTAGCAGGTCCCTGTGATCTTTAGTTTCACACGTCAACTCAGCTGGGCTATGAGTCTCCAGACATTTGGCCAAATGTAATTATGAGTGTGCATGAGGAAGTTTCTGGAAGACATTGACATGTGAATCAGTAGACTACATAAAGCAGATTGCCCTCACTAATGTGGGCGGGCCTCGTCCAATCGATTAGAACAAAGAGGCTGAGTAAGAGGGAATGCCTTCCTCTTGGCTGCCTTGTGCTGAGACATTGGTCTTTTCCAGAGTAAGAACTCAAACATCAGCTCTCCTTGGGTCCTGAGCCCACTGGATTGCAGATCTTGGGACTTCTCAGGCTCCATAACCCTGTGAGTCAAGGACTCTCTCTCTTTCTCCCTCTCTATCTCTCTAGCTCTCTCTCTCTCTCTCTCTCTCTCTCTCTCTCACACACACACACACACACACACACACACACAGAACTCTAATACAGTCCTCATCAGTCGGGGAAAAAAGGGAGGGGGGTGATTTACCATGATTTATCCAGATCTTGAAGGAGCTAAGAGAAATATTGAACATTCTTACCTGAAAATACCAAGGTGTCAACATCTGCT
>PVJS01024010.1:0-29055 GCA_004027185.1 Glis glis
CCTGTCTCAGCCTCCTATCCAAATACTGCGATAATAGTCTTGTGCCAACATGCCTGGCTGATTATTTAGTTCTTCAGCAGTGAAATTTCTCTTCTCCACACTGCTTTTGAGTACCCTTTTCCAACACACACACACACACACACACACACACACACAGAGAGAGAGAGAGAGAGAGAGAGAGAGCTTGACAGACATAGAACCCCTATCTATATCATAAAAACAGGTTGCCCTTCCTGAGTAAGAGGTTAGGTCCAGGTCCCTTCAGAAGCCTCCCCTCCCCTGATGGACACCTCCATAAAACTCCCAGCCTCTTTGGAACACAGTTTGAAAAGCACTAATGTCATAACATTCCTTCATTTTCCCAAACAAGGATAAAACTTCCCAAGAAGAAGTGGTGTCACGATATGTTCGTGCTGGAGCCCAGACGAGAACGTGGTCTCCTTATTCATCATTTAAACTCTGCTTTCCTTTATTTCATCCCTTATTAGGCTATTACCAGACACAATTAAACAAAGCTTAGTATGTCTCCCTTATAGCTCAGAGAGAAATCTTCCACAAATGTAAGGCACTACTAAAATAAAAAGGTCAACTTAAGCTTTTAATGAAAGGCACAAATATATCTATGTTTCTTACTTTTGAAGACTATAGAATAAATCTACCCAGGTAAAACTAAACCCTCAGAAGAGAAAAAGCAAATGTATTTTAAATGAAAAAATATATATTGGACAATTGCTAAATGTTTACCCTAAAAATACCAAGTAGGAAGGACCCTATATCCTCGAGTAGCCCCATGTATATCAGACTATGCATGCATGCAATAGGGGAAAGAATGGGGAGAAGATGTGGACGATATTAAAAAACTAGATAAAAACTAGGATGCTATTGACTGTAGTGGTGGTTTTTGAAAGGGTGGCTGGAGTGAAAGCCAGGCTTGTCGCCAAAGTGCTGTTTGTACTTTTAATTTAGTAGTTTACACTTCAACCAATCTGGTCCCTGGCTCATGTAATAAGATTACCTGTGCAATCGGGAAGGTTTTGAAGTCAACCAAGTCCCATATCCCTTCCATATGTGCCCTGAATCTATAAATGCACCAGCTATTTTTTTAAATAAGTTGAAATGAATGAGCTATACTAGCGAACCAAAATCTTATAAATGAGGTGGGAGGGATCTTTCCTCAGGATAAAAGTTATGTTAGAGCCGGGCGTGGTAGCGCACACTTGTAATCCTAGTACTTGGGAGGCGGAGACCAGAGGATTCGGGTTCATGGCCAGCCTCAGCTACTTAGTGAGGCCCTCCGCAACTTCATGAGACCCGGTTTTAAAAAAAGGATAAAAAATAGGGCCGGGGGTGTAGCTCAGAGGTAGAATGCCCCTGGGTTCAATCCCTGGTACCTCAAAAAAAAAGTTATGTTAGGTTTATTATTAGGATAATATGCATAATTGTTAACAACAACAACAAAACACCTTTATCAGGAAAGGCTATGAGTTGAAGGGTATGGGAGGCAGGGACAAGGATGTGAAATTTGCAGAATGAAGCTGAGTTCAATTCCTTGTTAATAGCAATTGACCATCATCCACTCCCTTTTTCCCTCCTCCTCCTCCTCTTCATCATCCTCCTCCTCCTTTCTTTCTCTCTCTCTCTCTCTCTCTCTCTCTCTCTCTCTCTCTTTCTCTCTTCCTTTATCACTATCTCCCTCCCGTCCCCCCTTTTATTTCTTCATTTGCAGGATATCTACTGCACAAGATGGTTTTGTGGTTTTAGTTTGAGCTAAAAGTATCACTGTTAGTTTGTCTAGACAGAGGCCAGGAAGTCCCATAGATAAGACAACATCTGTCCCAGTGTGGATACATCACTTCCAGTGCCTCTGTTATATGGACATAATTATTAATAGTTCCTCTTTTACTCTCAAAAGTGTCCTACTTTGAATATTAAGTTATAGTGTCACCCTACTTATAGGGACCATTGAAGAAGAGATTTTACAGGTGGTGTGGCAGGTAATTATTAAACTAGAATTTCAGAGGCAGTGGGGAAAGGACGTAAAGTGAGAGTGGTCTTTGTAAGAAAAGCATATAGAGGAAACAAGAGATTACTGGGATCTTTAGAGCAGGAAACAGCATGGGGCAAACCACTGGACAGAGAGGAAGGAAGACAGAAAGGACTGCTGAAGGATAGGGAAGCCTGTTGGAAGGAGAGAGGGAAGAGACATTTATGGGAAGATGCTATTCTTTGATAGCATCTTCAATTGTGTTGGTTCCATGAGATAATTTCTCCTTAATGGGTCCATCAATCTCATCAAAGGAATGACCAGCTTTTTCCTCCAAGGTTTTTGTACACAGATTAAATTGTCCTTTGAGTGCAACAAGATCTTCAGACTTTTCTAAGGTTACCCAGTTATTCTCAGCTGCTTTATGCCCCGGAAAGAGGATTGGAGCAGAGGACAAGAACAGATGTAATGGGGTGTTGCAGGGGAAGAGTTGCCGCTCTGACCGAGACGCTCTTCCAGCTCTTGAACCCATGGGACAGTTGTCCAGGTGGCCTCTGCCAGTGGACACTGAATGCTGGAGCATCGCCTGTCATGAATGCTGACAGGAATTTTCACAGAGACAAGAGGGCACACGTTTAACCCCCAAATTCTCACACCCTCCCAAATCCTGGCAAACTGCCCAGGTGACTCCTATGGAGTCTGCAGCAGTGGAATAAGAAAAAGCAAACTGGCACAGAGTAGACATTCCACATTAAACCTGACAGCACAAAATGGTTTGTTTTGTGATTTTACCCATTCTGTGTCTGTCACCTTCAGACCCAATGCTTTCTGATCCTATATTCTTATAAGAAGAAAAACTAAATCACCACATAAAGATTCCTTTGGCAACACAATTGAAAATTGCATATTCTTTTTTAATGTTTTTGTTGAAATTATCAGCATATATTAATTGTACAAAATGATGGGTTTAATTGTGACAGATTTGATACATGTATATAATGACTTTGATTTTGTCACCCTCCCTATTACCCTCTGTGACTACTACTTCTCTCTCTT
Organism: Glis glis; assembly: GCA_004027185.1. Lineage (NCBI taxonomy): Eukaryota > Metazoa > Chordata > Mammalia > Rodentia > Gliridae > Glis > Glis glis. Next base: position 3,041 of record PVJS01024010.1, read on the forward strand.
CCTGGCCCCCTTCAAATAGTCCCCCTCTGCTTTCATGTCATATTTTTCCCCAGAGAATCACATTGTCTTTATAGTCACACGCATCCTTAATTGTGGCTGGATTTTACCAAATTCTGCAAACTCACTCTTTGTCCTGAAGTTGAGTATCTACTATTTGCTAAAATGAGATGCATTACTATTAATGTGGGGTTGTACCTCCTTTAAGGAGTTTGCAGCTTCCTGAGGAGGAAGGGCAAGGTTACAGGCCACAGGATCACTTAAAGGGCTGTAAAAAAAAATAAGTATAGGGATCTATAAAATGTCACCTTAGGGCCTTACCAAGAGCATATTGCTATTACTACGTTGAGGAAAAAAGTTGTGTTGCAAAGATCTAGGTAGTACAAAAAGAATCTAAACCTGTGTCCCAAAGACCCCATTGTAAATATGTATCCTGTGACTAAAACTGGGCAATCAGGGTAGGGTCAGACAGATAATCGTTCCAGTCCTATCTCTGCCCTTTATTAGTAGGTGATGGTGTCAGTTAAGAGGACCTGCCGTTCTTTAAATAAATGGAGTATTTTTCTGCCCAACACCTTGAAACAGATGCACAGCTACCAAACAAATAAATGTAGGGAAGCTTTCCAAAATACTCTTCCTCCCTTACTTAAGAGTGGTGATATGAAGTTTACACTACATTGAGATAAAAACATGAACAACAATAATAATAAAAACCCTCTGGGATTTGATCCCAGTTCTGTCCTTGATGGGTCATTGATGTTAGGTGTGATAATTAAACTCAGTACTCTTCTATTGACACACCTAGAAAATTGGAATTGTGATCAAACCCACACTTCTCAGGAACATCGATAGGATTTAGTAAGATGCTGTCTGCAAAACTACTCTCTAAGTTGTGAAATATTAACCCTACAGTGAGACAGCATGACTGGTATAGCACTGAATCAATTGCTTTGCTCACAGAAAAGCAGTCCATCTGACTTGAGGCTGCTGTTAATTGCTGTCAATGAGGATCACATTCATAAGGATTTTTCAACAGTAAATCAGATTACTCGCCAACTCAAGAACCCCAATGGTGCCCTATCACATCCCGGCTTGGTTTTGGTTTTTACTGCCATGCATTTCACTACTTGATGTTTCTTGTTTACTATTAGCTGTATTTGTTTCCTTGTATTAGAATGTGACTGCCACACCAGGGGTGACCCTAACCCTCATATTCAATGCTCGGTCCTCAGTGCCTCAAACAACCATGGCCACAGAGTCTATACCTCGCATGTAGCTATGGAAAACATAAATCGATGCATTCATAAACGGACTTGAAATTTTTAAGGCAGCTAAGACAGTCTGAAGGGAGAGGTTCCTATTGCTAGTTTCCAGGCAAGACTCAGAGAGGTTAAGTCTCTTACTCAAGTAGAAAGAAAACTAACTCCAAATCTTGAGTCTTCTTTGTAAGCACATCCTAAAATATTCTCCTCTGGGATGCTGTATTTGTTTGCTAGGGATGCCATAGAAAAGGGCTACACTCTGCATGGCTTAAACAACAGCAATGTATTTTTTTATGGTTTTTAAAGCTAGTAATCTGGTGTCAGCAGGTAGAATTCTTCCAAGGACTCTCCCTTTGTGTGTAGATGGTCGGCTTTTCCCTATGTCTTCATATGGTTTTCGCTCTGTTACTCTCTGTGCCCCAATTTTCCCTTCTTATAAGGACATCAGCCATAGTGGATTTCTAAATCTCTTAAAACCCTTAAAAACCCTGTCTTCAAATGCAGTCACACTCTGAGCTACAAGGGGGAGGTAGGATTTCAATATGTGGATTGGGAGAGGTGAAAGTTCATCCTATATCAGGTGGTGCATGAGGTACCTGAATCTAGTCCTGGTCTATTACAGATACACATGATAATGGCTAAGCATTTTTAAAGGCTTTCTGAGAGCATTATCATCCATGACTCTCATACCTATTGGCTGATATTTCCTAGGAAGATCCCCATCAAAACAAAGACAACTCTTTCCTTCTTTTAAAAACCCTGACTAAGCACTATTTTAGTCTGCTTTTACTTTGCTGTGACCAAAACACCTGACAAGCACAACTTAGAGGAAGAAAGGTTTATTGGGGCTCATGGATTCATTCAGCCCATGGTCGGCCAGCACGGCAGCAGCAAGGTGTGTGGCAGAAGGATACCACCCTCACATCATGGTAACCAGAAGCAGATAAAGAGATGGGAAGTGGCCAGGGACAGATATAGTCCCCAGGGCCACACACCCAGTGACCTACCTCCTCCAGCCACACCTCACCTGCCTAAGTTACCACCCAGTAAATTCATTCAGATGATTAGCCTTACAGTGGATTTACCCACTGATGAAATTAGAGCCCTGATTCCATTATCTCAACTTTGAACATTTTTGCATACTCAACGTATCCAAACTGTAACAAGCACCCACTTTATGCTAGTCATGTCCTAAGTAAGAGACCAGGGAATGAACAGAAAAACAGACACCCTCTTCTTCTGGAATATTCAGACTAGCAAAAGAAGCAGTCAATAGAGAAGGACAGTGCAGAGTATTTGATGCTCAACAGAAAGAAAGGTGGTGTTCTGTTGAAAAGAAAAAGAAGAAGGGCAGCTAATGTGGACATAGGGTGAGGTGAGAATTTCAAGATGGAGTAGCTTCTAAAGAGACTGGAAACTCCAGCAGAAGGTCAATAGGAAAGGGTAATGAGAAGCTAGCATATGGGGCTGAACAATGGTCGCTGGAAGATGTATCCACTACAACCTCAGATTTTGACCTTATTTAGAATTGTTTATTCTAATTTTTGGATGTATTCTAATCTTCTTGCTCTGAATATTTCAAATTATTTAGAATTAGAGAATTGCAAACATGATTAAGGCCATAATCTAGAGATGAGAATATCTGAGGTTAGGTTGGGCCCACAACTTCTGACCAGTGTTGTTATAAGATGCAGAAAAGAAGAAGACTTGGAAGCCTGCAAAGATTCCCTCATGTCTTCCCGACATGGGAACTCAAAGGCAGGATTGGAATGATGTGTCTCCAGCCATGGAACACCAGGGGTTGCTGGGAGTCACCGGAAGCCAGGCGAGAGGCCTGGAACAGATTTTCCCTGGGAACTTCCAGAAGGAACCAATCCTGCTGACACCTTGATTTCAGACTGCTGGACTCCTGACCTGTGAGAATAAATTCTGTTGTTTAAGCCACACAGTTTTATGATAAATTGTTTCAGCAGCTCCAGGAAACTGAAAGAGTACACATTCAAATAGCAAACAGCATTGCACAGTTCAAGTGGTGAGAATCTTGGTGGCGAACTATAAGCAGTCTGGGTAACAGCACAGTGGACCAGAGTAGGGACAAGTGAGAGGTCCTGAGATAAGGAGGGGTTAGAACTGAAGGGAAAGTCTCTTAGAGTAAGCCACTTTCACATACTGGGGTCTGAATTTCCTTGTCAATAAAGTGAGATCACATCAGATTCAATTTTTTAAACAACCCTTTCAATTAAAATAATAGCATTTCTAAAAAGTTAGATAGAACAAAATTGCAGAGTTTTTTTTTAATTCAAAATAAGTCGGACATGGTGGCATACTCCTGTAATCCCAGTACTTTGGAGGCTGAGACAGGAGAATCATAGGTTCAAGGACAGCCTCAGCAAGTAGTGAGACTCTCATCAACCTATGAGGACCCTTTCAAAATAAAAAATAATGATAATAAAATAGGACTGGGAGTGTAGCTTAGAGGTAGAATACCCCTGGGTTCAATCCTCAGGACCCAAAAAAAAATCCAAACTAAGTAAAAATCCAAATTTTTATTAAGAAACCAAAACAATATCTGAGGCCTTTTGCATCTCTCTTTCTTTGTCTTCACATTTATCTTTTCCAGTTCTGCCATGGTCCTCATTAATTTGGTGACTGGGTTACAGCAAGATTAAGGATACAAGGTTGCATGTGAATGAGCCCCACTGGAACCGGGACCCATGATCAGATTTCCATTTTACAAAGTCTCTTGAGAGCCATCTCAATTCCTTGTCCATCCATAGTCCCCTGCTGAATTCCCAGGATGTGGAACAGGATAGAGTACCATCACTGACTTGAAGTAGCTCAGTTCTATGAGGGAAGATAAGCAGGGAAATGCACCTGCAACAAAAAGACAGAAATAAAGCCTAGAGGAGGAACAGAGAAGGGGAAGAAGGAATCCAAGAAGGCTTCCCAACAAAGGTGACCCCTGAACGTAGAAACCATGTGAACAAAGGCACAGAAGGTTGGAGAAGCATAGTGAACTCCAGGGGCTTTCAAGTCAGCACCTGGAACAAGAGGACCCAGGGATGCATGACCAGTGGTAAGGCAGAGCAAGGGGATGGACTTCTCATGCTCTGGATAGCCATTAGAGGCATTCCAGTAACTTCCACCGTCTGATCCAGTACTCAGATTCCTGGAGTCTTCCTCTAAATATGTCATTCTCCTCAGTCCCTCCATCCTCCTCTCTTTGTTCATATAAAATTCACTGTATGAAGAGACTCTCATATTCAATTACCAGTCCTATCCCCTTACACTGATAATGAGGACACTTTTTGTTTCCAGAGACAGAAAACCAGCCTGAATTAACGTATGTAAAAAGAAGAATGTGTTTTTGTCTGATGCGTTTTGTCTGAATGTGTCTTTGTAACTGAGGATAGGGACTAAACTGAGAAAATTGAGAAAACTGCAAGAGTGGTTTCTCCTTGAAGCCACTAGCAATTTGGGGGATCAAATCTTCCCAGCTTTAGAACAAGAAAAGAAGAAGGAGGGTCCTTCCTCTTCATGGTTTCAGTTGGGAAAAAAAATTTTCAATGGAGAGTCCTGATTGGTTGAACTACGTCAGTGCTCACTCTCTGAACCAATCATTTGCTGGATGGATTCTGTTTTTGATCCATTATCTTGAGTACCCCTTTTCAGAGGAGTCGCTGTGTTCAGTGGCAGTACTTACTGCCATTACAGTATTTACTATTGCTCTTCTTCTACAGTACTTACTGTTGAAGAGGGGAGGGTGGGCGTTGGGCAGGGGAGGAATGGCTGAATGGCTGCTCAAGAGCAGGGAAGAACAACACAGACCTGGACTCTGGTACAGTTTGTTTATGAGCTGGAGAACCATCCCACTTTGTGTCACCACACTGTTCCTTGCCACTCCCACCTACATGGACCTTCTATACTTTTCTTATAATGTGCCACACAGACTAGAAACTCCAGATACAATCCTGAATATTTACTTTGAGATCAAGTGTAAGGAAGTCTAGGAGAACAAAGACTTTGGGTCCCACAAAGTAGATATCAGAAACCCATGTATATTTTAATACCTTGGGTCCCACACAGAGCCTGTTACTAAGAGTCAAAAACCTCAGTGAAATACAATCCTAGTCAGTCCATAGTTGACTTTGTGACCCACAAGGAATAAATGAAGACAGCCAGAACTGTGGGTGGAGAAGTAGGAAGGGACCTGACTTAGAAGTAGGCATAGGCATTGGCAAAAGAAGGGAGACCATCACAAAAGGAAAGCCATCTATTCCCCTCATGGATGACTCCAGACCCTCAGGTAAGGGAGAGCATCACCATGCGTGTGGGTCCCAGGACCCCTGCTCTCCTTGAAAGATTGAACGCTCAGTGAGACTGAGTTCCTGGTTCCAGAAGGAACACCTGCGTCATCTCTTGTGCAGTAGTGAAGGATTGGACTGTGGCTCTGAAGATGTCCACTTACGCAAGTGATGGAAGTCAAGGGTGCCCTCTCTACAGGGCAACTCAAGGTCAGACTGGCCTGGACTTAAGTTCAGATCAGGTTTTGGGTGCCAGGTGGGTATGTGGAGATATTTTAAGCTGTGAGACTCAGTGTCACCAAAAGAGCCAAACAGCTGAGTCTTTCTTACAGTTTGCAGAAGACACGTCAGTGTCTTGCGTGAGGAGTGTGTTCCCTTGGCCCCCAGCCCAGGCCCCTCCATGGTGCTGCCAGAGGTGGGGATGCGTGGGAGGACACAGCTCACTGTGGCAAACCTCAGCTCTCCGGCATGTCTGGCTCTGGAAACCACCAAAGGTTAAAATAATTTTAATAAAGTCTTAATGAACAGCTCAAAGCCTCAGAGTTATTCCTGGGTCAAAGGCGTTTAAGGCAAAATTCTGGCATCGGTACATTCTGTTAGAACTATTTGCCATCATGGTTCACGTCAACCACTCATCTATGGAACATTTGCAGAGCACTAAAATGAATATTTATAGTAAGTATAACAGTGCTCGCTCTGTGCCCAGAGCCATGCTAAGATCTTTGCTGACTTGATCTCCTGTAGTCCTCAAAACAATACCAGGAGATAGCTCTTGTAATTGCTTCTGTTTTACAGGTGAGCCAACTGAGGCTTAGCAGAGTTAAGGAAGCTTCCCAGGGTTACCTAGAGAGTAAATAGTATTGAGTGGATTCACATCCCAATCTACTCTACTCCGACTACGTGTGTTTTGTTATATAATACATAGTTCTTACACATAAGTCAATCCCCATATTAATCATGAGGACACAGATAAATAAAATCACGTCTCCATCTTTGAGCTTCTCAGAGTCTAATAGAATAGCCAAATGCATAAATAACCACAATATAGTTGCCTATGAATAGTGTAATATATAAACCTTCAGAGGCTGAGAAAATCCTGGTGAAAGGCAACCAATTCAGGCCAGGAGATCAGAGATTTCCTGGCAGGGGCGATTCGAGTGGGGTTTTGAAGGATGAGTAGGACTTCATCATGGGGACAAAACAAGAATGGAAAGATCAAGGCATAAAGAATCTAGAATTTGGCATATTTAGGGGACTTCTGAGTAGTGCAATAAAGCGTGAATTTACATCAGCAATAGAAAGCCAGGGAAGGGGAGTGCTGAGAGCTGCAACCTCTGGCAGCATTGAGGGTCCTGGCTGGGCGGTAGAGAGCCGGGGACCAGGGTGGGGGCAGGACAGGCACACAGTCTGTCTCTGGGCACCAGCAGGCACGTTGCCTGTGTGAGAACCAGTGCACATGGCCAAGGCACAACTCACGACACACTTGTTTTCCATTTGCTCCTTTGCACCTTGGAGGTTCAACCGAGTCTCTCCCCATAGGTTCCTGCAAAACTACTCAGGCATGGAAACAAAAAAAATTAAAAATAAATAGGTATCCTAAAGTTTTTTTTGTGTATGGTCATAGCTGATTAAAACCACATTTGACAAAGTGTAAGGAGGAAAATACCCCAGTCCTTGAAGGCAGCATGTCAGAAGGGATGTGAAGGATGAGGTGCCTTCCTCTGCATTATGATATCCTGTGCCGATCCAGAAACTGGCCTGCTGGAATTCTTCCTGATGCTGGGAATATATGGAGAGATCATGGTGAGTCAGGGGAAGCTTCTGCCTGAGCCCCTTCCACTCCAAGGAGCAGGGCAGCTCCTCCTGTCTTCCCAGGACCCCAAGTCCTTATTCTGCCACGGCTCCTATGAGTGTGGCAAAGCCTCACATCCTGCTTTGCCTCCAATAGGGGAAGACATAGAGTAAATCGCTCTGGGGAGTGGGGAGCTGGCATGATTGATTGATGGGACAAGAAAGGTGAAAGGAGCTATGTAGGGTATAGTTGGACAAGGACTTAAAACAAACTGAAAGTCTGCAGGTTTGGACAACAGCCCTTGGGAGATGTGGGGAAGGTAGTACAGATGGTCAGACACAGAATTAAAAGAAAAAAAAAGAAAGAATGAAAGGCGCTAACAGGTGCTGCCTGTCTGCAGATGAGGGGCTGTATCAGCATTGATTTTCTTATTCCCCACGGTGATATCGCAAGGTAGGTGTTATTAACCCCCTTTATGCAGGAGAAGCTGGCACTCAAAGTGGTTAAATTGTTAGTCTCTAAAAGTTTAACTATTAAATGATGCAGGTGGGTTTTGAATGCAGGTCATTTAGACTCCTGACCTCTTGTTCTTGAACTCACCGCATAAGCCAATGAACTGTAGTTTTGCAGTTGGCTAATTAGATGTAGACTCTATAATTTGAGAAGTCTTATTTTAATATTTTCACATCATTCTATGCAGAACCAGGATTTTAGTTCTTACTCTGTAGCTCAACCAAAGAAAATAGGAGTGACACTGGGAAGGGAAGTCAAGAAGGCAATCAAATCATCCTTCCCAAAGATTCTTCATCCCAAACAATGAAAAAGAGTCTAGAAATGATCAGTTTTCAGTTTCCTTTTTTTTGTTGTACTGGTGATTGAACCCAGGGTCATTCTACCTCTAAGCTACATTCCCAGCCCTATTGTATTATTTTTATTTTGAAATAGGGTCTCGCTAAGTTGCTGAGAGACTCACTATAGCTGAGGCTGGCTTAGAACCTGCAATCCTCCTGTCTCAGCCTCCCAAGTACTGGGATTACAGGTTTGGTCATTTTCAGCTTTTGAAGGAGAAAGTATAATGTAGGCACACCTCTAAGTAGGCTGAGACAGGAGGATCACAGGTTCAAGGTCAGCCTCAGCAATATGGTGAGACTCTCAGCAACCTAGTGAAAGATGGAATAGGGTGGGATTGAAGGGAGGGCTAAATGTGCAATGTGTGCATGTATGATGTTCATACCCTGACATATATCAAAATGTATAATTACAATTCACCAATAAATGAACATAAAAAGTTAAAAAAAAATTTTAAAAGCATAAATGAAGGGCTGGGGTGTAGCTCAAAGGTAGAATGTCCCTGGCTTCAATCTCCAGTACAATCTCCAGTACAAAAAAATGTCATTTTGTCTTGATTTGTCTTGATTTTAAATTCTTTCTCATCCATTTCAAGCTGATGAATATTGATCATATTGGCATTCTCTCTCAGCTCAGTTATTTCATCTATAGAATGGAGATAACATCTCTTATTACATGAGGCAGTCACTAGAGTCAAATGGGAGAATTTTATAAAACAGAAATGCCTTGTGCAGGGCCTGGCACGCAGCAGGTACTTGGGGATTTTAATCATGTTGACAAGATCCAAGGATGATGATGTCATTACTATTACTATTACCACTATTTCCAGGGCTACTGTTATTGGTGTGGCTTCTAAACTCTTTTGCCTCTAATATAGAAATTCCATTGATTAATTCTAATGAAAATTGAATGTCTCTCCCTTTGATTTTTCCCTCCCCCACTTACCCCTTTGGCGTTTTTCCATAGAAACAGAAGGAGACTGTCAGAAAAGAAACACACACACACACATACACACACACTCGCATACAAATGCTTGACAAGCCAAAATGGTGGATTGCATCTGCCAAAAATCTACAACTTTATGCCAGGGGCAAACATGTGACTTTATTTTCCCCCACCAGGATGGACTTACGCTGTCACAGCAAAAATTGATCTTCTGTTTGTGGGAAATTATACACAGTGCGCTCTTAACTGTGCTGGGGAAAATTGAAGTCCAAATCCTTACTTGCAAATTCTGGCAAAGGCTTCTATCTTTATATTTGTAGATTTTCCCCCCACAGATATTTACTGAACACCTATTATGTGCTAGGCATGAGTCTAGTCATGAGTAAAATAACATTGAGCCAAAGCATACCTGACCCTAGTCTTTGTTTTTTTTTGTGTGTATGTGTGGTACCGGGGATTGAACCTAGGGGCGTTCTACCTCCAAGCCACACCCCGGCCCTATTTTTTATCCTTTATTTTGAAAACGGGTCTCACAAATTGCAGAGGGCCTCACTAAGTAGCTGAGGCTGGCCACGAAGCCGGATCCTCTAGTCTCCGCCTCCCAAGTACTGGGATTACAAGTGTGCGCCACCATGCCTGGCCCCTTGTATTTGTGAAGAGAACCCTTGTCCAGAGTGGAGGGAGGGGAGATGCATAGGAGTCAAACACTCATTTAAAAATGTGGGAAAATTAGGGTTTAAATGGATGAAGAGGAAAGGACAAATGTCTAAGTTACAGCAAAATCATCTATTCTGTCTCCTAATAATGAGAAATGCTATGTATCCTGGAGAATAAAGGACTGACAAACTAAAGAAGAGTAATATGAATTATAAAGGGTGTAGGGATTTGACATCTGACCTGGGATCCAATCCTAATATCTCCACTTAGAGTTTAACTCAGTCCTCTGAACCTCAGTTTTATGATCTCTTGAATGAGAATAACCCTCTCATGATCCTCAATAAATAACATGTATAAATCTACTCTTTCTAATTATACAGCTATCCACATCTCTCCTGCCTTACTAACACCTATACACCTGAACAATTTATTGGAAGTGTCTCTCTCAGGAAAGTTTTCTTTGATCTTCTAGGCTAGACAGATTCCTCTGTTGTATACCTTGGTAGAGCCACAAACTTGGCCTTTCTGCCACTTAATGCACTGATAATAAATTACTGTTTTTGTGTATACAATTGCTTTATACACAGTTCACTCTTGACTGTGCTGGGAAAATTAAAGTCCAAATCCTTGCTTGAAAATTCTGGCAAATGTTCCCATCTTTGTATCTGCACATCCTCCTGCCATACGTACAAATATTTATTGAATACCTATTATGTTTCAGGCAGGGGATCTGTTTCTCCCACTCAACCTTATGAGGACAGAAACCTGCCTTGTTCATCACCAGGCCCCTGGTTTCAGATACAATTTGGCCCCAATAAATATGTTTGGAATGGCCAGGCGTGGTGGCGCACGCTTGTAATCCCAGTACTTGGGAGGCGGAGACCAGAGAATCCGGGTTCGCCGCCAGCCTCAGCTACTTAGTGAGGCCCTCCGCAACTTAATGAGACCCGATTTCAAAAATAAAAGTATAAAAAATAGGGCTGGGGGTGTAGCTCGGAGGTAGAACACCCCTCAGTTCAATCCTGGTACCGCAAAAAAAAAAATATGTTTGGAATGACATTGAATGAAGCCCCTAACACATGCCTGGTAGAGAGTAAGCTTTTAGTTAATGGAGCTTCTTATAGCACTGTTTGATGTCAGTGATCCAGAATAGTTTTGCAAAATGTAAACTCCCTGTCAGTCATAATAAAGTTTAGCTATGTCCTTGGTTACTGATGATGGCTCTCTTTTCTCTTGAAGTCCCCAACTTCTCTGCCTTAGTCACATTCTTAGAGACAAACACTATCTGAACTTCTACCATTTTTACGGTGTTATCTTGTCTCTGCTCATCACTCAATCTTACTCCATTCTAGGTAAGATCCTGTGTTCCCTGACAGCAGAAACTACCCTATATGTTCCAATACTCCAAGTGCTCACCTCAATAAACTTGTAAGCTAGAATCTGAGTTACCCAAAGTTTCCATCAATTATAAACTACTACATTCCTACACTTGCCCATTACTTTACAGCTTCAAAACATTCATTCATATTGATGAAGGAACTAAAATCCATTGGTGGAAATGGAGCACCCATACCAAGTCCCACTGCAAACAATTTAAATTAGGGACCTCAAACTAAATGCCCTTGAGGACCAGGCATGTAACTTAATTGAACACAGTGTGCTGGGAGGAGACTGGAGTGCTCACATTCAAAGACGAGTGGTTCCCATCAATCGCTGGCAGGCAATGTTGCCAGATACTCAATTTTTTAAGAAAACAATGAGAAATCTGGATTTTTATATGAATGTCACCACTTTCCAATGTTGGCATCTGATTGAAATTCTTTCAAAGCACATTGCAATCCAAACAAAACACAGCCACGGGTCAAATTCAACCCATGGACCACCAATTTACAAGCTATGATTTAAATTTTAGAATCTTCAAAATAGTCTGCATTGCCCTTTCCAAAGGGTAGAAGCTCAGAGCCACATGGCTGTGGAACCCTGTTGGTGGCTCTTAGATGTCATCCACTGACTAGTAAAATAAGAGAGTGGACATTTTAATGTCTGATTTAGTAAATGAGAAATATGTTGCACTCAATTCTTGATTTTCTTAAATTTTATTAGGCTATGAATTCCAGAAGTCTGGAAACCAGGGGTTGAGTGCAAACCCTTCATTGCATGGAAGAGAAGACAAAAGATCTGAGCATGTTTATTGGAAGAGCCCAAAGATCAAGTTGAAGAGGGCTTGCCTCCTGGGTGGGGCGTCTCACTTTATATGATTGTTTCCCTCTTGCATGTCATCTCCTTAAGGAAACAACCAGCTCCCCCTTGCCATGTGTCATCACATACTGAGGTGTAGCAGGTGCACTTTCAGGAGTCACAGCCCAGGTTTCTCTGTGGTTTCACAGTGTTGACTCTGCATCCTTCCCAAAGACATGAGCAAAGTAGGTTAAAAATATCAAAATGCCTTCTTTGTAATGACACCATTTTTAATGGTACAGTACAGGTACACAGTGGGTACTTACTAAATGTATTTTGATTTCAATTCCCAAATGTGCTAGGCACTCAATATATTTTTTTTAATGAATGAGTGGAAAAAGGACCTGTCGGGCTGAACACAGATCCCTTTTCTTGAGGAACCCCAGGATTTTTCCAGATACTTCTAACTGAGATCCAAATACCCCTACTGTAAGGTTTGAGCAAGAGCTTTGCACCAGGCAGCCTCCTGATGGTTGAGATGGGGCTGGGACTGTGTCCAGGCACTTAAGGCCCAGGGCCTTGATGCCCCAGACTGCCCTGTGGTCATGATAAGGACTTCCCCAACCCCCATATCACTCCCAAGATCCCACCCTTATCTGAAATATGCTGCTGGCCTCTGTCTTAGTCTACTGGAGCTGCCATGGCAAAATACCACAAACTGGGTGGCCTAGACAACAGAAATTTATTTTATCACAAATATGTAGGCTAGAAATCCAAAATGACAGTGTAGGCAGGTTTTGTGTCTCCTGGGAACTCTCCCCTTCACCTCCCTGTGTGTCCCCACATGGTCGTCTCTCCGTCTGTGTGTTGTCATTGTACCCTTATTTCTTCTTATAAGAACACCAGCCATACAGGACCAAGGGCTGTCCATCTGACCTCATGTTACTTTCATTACATCTTTAAAGACTACATCTTCAAATATAGTCACATTCTGACAAATGTGGGGTGGGGAGAGGGGAAGATTTCAGCATATGAATTTGTTTTGGGGGTGAAGACAAAATTCAGCCTATACTATCTCCTCAAACACCACAGTTTATTTTGATCTCTTTGAAATGATTTCTACCTTCATTGGTAATTGTAATAAAACCGTTGGCAGTGCCCATAAAAAGCCAGTCAACATGAACTTTTTTTTCAACTTAATAGTACTTGTTCCCACAAGAGATAAGATCCCTTTTCCTGCCATGTATCCCTGTAACAAGTCAGCACCCACCCTCTCATACATCCGTCCCCAGCCAACGGCATCAGGCAGAGAAAATTTAATATGTGCAGGACATCTCAGGCTATGAAATATGGTTATCTGTGATGTGAACAGACAAGGAAAGAAGTAGAAAGGCCCACAACCATTTATTTCACCCATAAAGCACAGTTACAGACAGTACCTACATTTAAGTGCCCATAAATTCCTGCAAAAATGATTTAAATTATAACAACTCCAAAAATAACAAACTGAAGGATGACCAAACATTCAATTCACTGGTGGAGATTGTCTGTGGATCCTGGCAGGTTGAAAGAGAAAGAACTATTGACTTACATCATTGTTAAGTTGGATAACTGCTAACTATGCTTCAAGAAAATCTTTCTCTTTTTAAGTATAAGAACAGAACCAGGAACATTTGAAAGTAGAAGATTTATAGCTCCATGTAGTTCAGAATATTCCAGAAACGTGCTGGCACGCTTTCTCAGAACATGAGGTATTCGAGTGTTTCTTGGAATCTCCCGTGTCTTCCCCAGTGTTGGGCTCACTGCCTGGGCTTCGGTGGGCCTGCTGCTTTCCAGCAGTAAGATTACCATGGATTAGGAAGGTAGTAAAGGCAGGCGGAGGAGAAAAGAATGGCAAAGAGCAAAGGAGAGACACTGGGGAAAGGGTTTCGGTGTAAAGAAACTTGCCAGGGCCCCCACAAATCGTCTACCTTCAGAGATGAGCCTAGTAATGAGAGGACACATTCAGGCTCCTCCTGCAACTGTTTCATATTTTCTAAATCTCCAAACAGCTGTGCTACAATTCTCAGAAATTTTCTAAAATCACTCTCTGTTTTAGCAATTCTTTCTTCAGTTGTGTCTAAATGGCCACTTAAAACTGCTGTGAGCACGTATGTTTGTGTCACTTTGAACCTTGCTATGATGTATAATTAAAATGCTCCAATAAAAGTATTTTTAAAAGTCTACTGACTATAAATTTCAGGATGTAAATTTAACTTTTAGAATAAGTTCTCTTTGGAAAACTGATTTTATCATGTAAATTTTTCATAACTGCTTCTATCTTTATCTCTTTGAACATATAAATGTATATATGTGTGTATATAAAAGTAAATATACATTTTATAATACATTACATATTATATATGTGTTATATTTATATTATACTATATATATATAATTCAAAATATTTTATTATATTATGTGCTTGGGGTTGCTACCTTTTCTGTTCACTGTCCTTTATAATGCACCTTATCCACACATGATTTTTAATATTCCGGTTTACCTCATCCTTTATGGAGGTTTGTTTTTTGTGCCTGAGCAGGGGACAAATTCTACCAGTAGAGCTCAAGACACAGGGGCCCAGGCTTGCCCTGTTCGAAATTTCCAGGAATGATTTAGAAGATAACTCATTACGTTCATTACGTTTTTCCAGTTGTGAAATGGAGATTGGAAAAGAATCATAGTCAACACACTGGAACAGAATCAGGGTCCCAGGAGAGCTAATGGGTCGAGTTCAATGAGACCTGAGACAAGAGACCCCCACACCACAGTGGTGAAAAGCTGCCTGTCATGTACTCAGCCTTCTCCCTCTGGCACTGGGCATATGCCCACCCTCCTCTCCCAGCCCTTCACTTTAGCTTGGTCAACTGCTACGATTCCTTCAGATCCAGTTCTCAACGCTGTTTCCTAGATAGCTTTCCTTTGTCCCTGTCCCCAAGACTGGAGTGGATCCTTCTACATCCCCACAGCATCTCATAGTTTCCTCCACCATGGTGTCCATTCTACTCACAGTAACTTTCTACCTCTCCCACTATTCAATAGAGTCCTTAAGGATTAAGATTACACTTTCATGTAAATAATTATTTAATAAAGAGCCACACTATTTACTCACTATATACCAGAAAACTACACTAAGCTTTCTACATATATTTTATCTTTTATGCCCCACAACAAACTTAGGATAATAGATATTTTACCTCCACATTAATGATGATGATAAGGAGGCTCAAGAAACATTCTCAAAATGATTCAGCTGATAAGTGACAGAGCTTGAATCTGAATCAAGATCCATCTCTAAAGCTTGTGTTCTTAATAATGAGCTATATATTTTTTTCATATCTATATCCCCAGTGCCTCTAAAAGACGTAAAATGCATGTTTAGTAAATGAATCCATGTGAACTTTTGGGTGCTGAAATAACAAAACTTCCCAAAGGGGAAGGAGAACAGGGGAAACACACCATTCTGGTAATACATTTGTCCCCAGGAAACTACCCCCAAGCTTTAACAAACAATTCTTCTATTATATCTCATGATGCTGTGGGTCAGAAATTCAAGTAGAGTTCAGCTGGACAATTCTTCTATTTCATGTGGCACCACTTGGGCCACCTGATAGTGTTCAGCTGATGGCTGGTCTGGTCTGCACGGCACCTTGGTGGAGACATCTAGAAGGCTTTGTTCAAACAATCCCTGCTATGCTTCTCTTTCCACACAATTTCCATGATTCTCTATATGGTCTCTCCATCAGCATAGTCAGACTTCTTACATGACATTTGGGGACTCAAGAGATCAAGGTATAATCTTCACCTTCATAGCTCAGAGGTAGAATGACCCTGGGTTCAATCCCCAGTACCACAAAAAAAAAAAAAAGCTAGGCTTAGAATTAACACATCATTGCTTAATTTCAGGAGAGGGAAAAGAGACATATCTCACAGGGAGGAATATTGAAGAATTGAAACCATCTTTATTTTGCTACATATAGTGAATTAAATGACAAAAATGGCATCATACAGTAAAAATACTCTTACACAGTGCTTATCCCTGGGCTAAATCAGGTTCTCCATTACAGTTCCTCATAGCATGCCGATCTTTTCTGTCATCGTTCTCATCACAGGGGTAATGACATGTTTCACTTGAGATCACTTGATTGAAGTCTGTTTCCTGCTCAGTACTATCACCTCCAAGGGAACGGGAAGCATTTCTGTTCTATTTGCCACTGTATACTCAGCATTTAGCACAGAAGCTGATATGCAGTGGATGCTTATGACATATTTGTTGGACATATGGATGGATAAAAAGAAGGATGCAAGAATGGTTTTCTTCGTCCACGGGATAAGGGAGTTGTGCCTCAATTCACCCTTTGTCAAAAGGATTTGTGAGGTTCCTGCCAGCCCTGACATCCTGTAATTCACCAGTTTTGGTACAGAAGGTGACTATAAAGAAAGCATGAGCCAATGATGGTATCAGGCTGCCAAGAAAGTTAATGGGAACTCAGGATCTTATGAATGAGAATGCTGAGTCCAGGACTGTCTGTGACACAGGGTGCTGGCCTCTAACTGGAAACCACCTCTGCTTCTGGGCATGACACTTCCAGAAAGACATTGACACAGTGTAAGTTGTCCAGAAGTCACTATGCTGGTGGGTGAGTGGCCACATGTCAGAGAGGAGTTAAAGGCACTGGGCATATTTTGTCAGAGAAGAAAAATCTGAAGGGTCATCACAGATGTATTTTAATGTTCAGGTTTGGCCTCAAGGCAGAAGTAGACTTTTGCTGCATGATCCCCAGACGAAGGAATTATGACTGATGAATAAAAGGTATATAAAAGAAAATTTCTGTCCAACAAAGAGAAATTTAATTGCTTGATAATGCTAGAAGGTTTATAGGAGGTGGAAGTAATCAAACACCAAACATCTTCAAGAAAACAGTGTTGGCACCTAAATAAGGATGCTGAAAGTGCAACTGGTGGTTGGAGCAGATGACCAGCACTGCCAGAGTGATGCTGGGTGGAATGAGTGGACTTGAGCCAGGGACCAGACTTCCAATTGCATCTCTACACTTGGCTGTGATGCCAGAAATATGACTTGACTTCTTCAAAAGGGGACTCAGAAGATTTTAATAGAAAGATCCATATAAGTACCTAGCAATTCAAGTAGGGCATAGTAGACTTCTAATCAATGGTGGGTTTTTTATTATTATTTCTGTTAATATTCTTACATGAAAGTAAGAATATAATTCACATTTTCTTTGCAGTACCGGGGATTGAACCCAGGGGCATTCCACCTCCGCGCTACACCCTCGGCCCTATTTTTTTTTTATACTTTATTTTGAACCCGGGTCTCACGAAGTTGCAGAGGGCCTCACTAAGGAGAGAGAGAGAGAGAGAGAGAGAGAGAAAGAGAGAGAGAGAGTGAGACAGCGAGAGAGCTGAGGCTGGCCGTGAACCCGGATCCTCCGGTCTCCGCCTCCCAAAGTACTGGGATTACAAGCGTGTGCCACCACACCCGGCTTAACATTTTCTTATAGCCTATCTTAAGCCAAACTTCTCTCTATATATAGATAGATGATAGATAGATAGATAGATAGATAGATAGATAATAGATGATATATGTGCATATGAATATATACACAAAGATATATACATATATATAAAGCTTCTTTCATTTTTAATGGCCCTATAATATAATTAGTTATTAAGATACCTCTTTGACAAATGAGGAAACTGGGATTCGGCACATAGAAACGTACCTATTAAGTAATAGTGGAAAGATTCAAACCCAGATTCTCATATCCTAGAGCCCAATCTTCTGAAAATCAGCTCATATTGTCTTCTACAAGAATGGTCTCTTATCCTAATATGTCAATTTTGATAATTGTTGCACAAGCATTTGGCTTATTTCTTACACTAAGCCAAAACTCTTCCTTCCTTCCTTCCTTCTTTTCTTCCTTCCTTCCTTCCTTCCTTTCTTCCTCCCTCCCCCCTCTCTCTCCTTCCTCCAGCCCTCCTTTCTTTCTTTCTTTCTTTCTTTCTTTCTTTCTTTCTTTCTTTCTTTCTTTCTTTCTTCCTCTCTCTCTCTCTCTCTCTCTTTCTTTCTTTCTTTCCTTCCTTCCTTCCTTCCTTCCTTCCTTCCTTCCTTCCTTTCTGTATTGGGGATTGAACCCAGGTGTCTTCTACCTCTGAGCTACACCTCCAGCCCTTTTTATTTTTTTTATTTGGAAGCAAGGTCCTGCTAGGTTGCTGAGAGTCTCACTAAGTTGCTGAGGCTGGCCTCATGGCCTCAAACCTGCAATCATCCTTTCTCAGTCACCCAAGTACTGGTATTATGTGTGTGTGCCACCATACCCAGCTGCCAAGACCTCTGTGGGATGGGGACTAGAGCTATGTTTTGTTTGTTGCCTGTATCTCTAACTCAGTTCTTAGGTTCATAAAGACTCTCAATATTTCTCACATGCTATAATATTGCTATAAATTTACTTCTAAGCCAGGTGTGGTGGCACACACTTGTAATCCCAGTACTTGGGAGGCTGAGACAGGAGGATCCGGGTTCGCGGCCAGCCTCAGCTATTTAGTGAGGCCCTCCGCAACTTAGTGAGACCCTGTTTCAAAATAAAGAATAAAAAATAGGGCTGGGGGTGTAGCTCAGAGGTAGAATGCCCCTGGGCTCCATCCCCAGTACCATAAAAAATAAATAAATTTACTTCTAGATATGATTTCTTATAGTATTTATTTGGAACTGTTGGGTTCTAGGCATAGAGGACATACTGTCTACAACCATAATAGATTAATATTTCTTTGTATGCTTACACCATCTACCCAACTGAGCGTGCAAATGAACCTCCCTCTAAATTTATCTGTATGTACTTCTAAGTCAAAGCATGTGCAATTAAAGGTAAGTTGAGGGACATGAATTTGTCTATTGCTAGTTATGCAACTTTAGGCAAGTTACTTAACAGCTCTGACCCTCGGTTGTCTCATTTGTAAAGTATCTATAATAAGCCCTCCCTGCCAAAGATTCTATGGTGTTAAATGAAATAATACAGCAGAAGAAAAATAGTGTTCAGTGGAATGCTTCATTTTATTTTTCTGAGTCTAACATAGTCTTAATTTCCTTGCCCCTTTATATCTAAGCAAGTGTATGTGTGCCTAAATCTAGCAGAAAAATAAATGGGGTAATTATGATATAGGACATTTCCTTCCCTGAACCTCAGAACCTTCTATGCACTGAGTTTCCCATACTTGCCTACTGGGTGTAAAAAAAAAAATTATGGGAGGACTCAGACCCTAAAAGAAGTCTGAGATAAAAGATGCCACTCAGAGAGAGAAAGGGAAACTGCGGCAGCCATATAAGATTGTGTTTAAAGCAGTACATAAATGCTATGTCTGCCTTCAACAACTAATATTACTTATCCTTACTTACACAGCTGATAAATGCACCTAGCATATCTGACATATAATAATAACTTCATAACTGCTTGCATCATTATCATTCTCCCCATTTATTTCATAACCCGACAGGCTAAAATAAGTACACTTTCAATAACAATACCATTTGTGTGTGTGTGTGTGTGTGTGTGGTACTGGGGATTGAACCCAGGGGCATTCTACCTCCAAGCTATACCCTCAGCCCTATTTTATTTTTTATTTTGAAACAGGGCCTCAGTAAGTTGCAGAGGGCCTCACTAAGTTGTTGAGGCTGCCTGCGAACCTGTGATCCTCCTGTCTCAGCCTCCCAAGTACTGGGATTAAAAGTGTGCACCACCACACCTGGCTCCACTGCAATTTTTAAAGATTCTTATCTGAATACAAATACATATATATATATATATATATATATATATATATATATTCTGTGCCCTAGAACTGAATTGTTGCTTTAATTTGCAGTTAAAGAGACTCACAAAAATTAGAAGAGGAGAACTCCGTTAAAATGAGCATTATATGTGAGCCTGATTGCTGAGCAAGTCCTTCACTCAAAGTATCTCATGGTAATATAGGAAGTTAATACTATTAAAACATTTCATATGAAGACACTGATACTCAGAGCAGGACTGAAGTTAGCATAGTGGGTAAATGATACAGGCAGAAATGTAATTTGTGCCAATGTATCTCCAAACCTGTGTTCTTTTGCACACTCAGGCAATCTAATAGCTCCACCATTGCACAAGCAAACTGCCACAGAGCTCATAGAAAACTTGAAAAGTGTTGCCTTCTAGCCCAGTTCCCCTTTCACTAACCCATCCTACCTTTCTCTAAAGACAAAGAATCTATCCTGTCGAAAGTAGTTTCCCAGCCATCTAAAAGATAAAAATCCTTCCCATTTGCGTCTCTCATCAATTACAACATGATAGCAGTTTTTCAGCAAATGAGATTCCAGATATTTAGAATGAACTTTGGTGGTTTCTTTATGAAATCAAACAAATCTAAAGAAATATGCTTCTGACACTGTACCTATCAAGAAACAAATACATCTCGGCAAGGGAAGATATGGGTGCCATTTGTCATTGAGTAACATAGGGACAGATGGAACTCGGCATGAGGTATGAAAATCCATGGGTGTTTCCTGGTGGGGATGTTATTTGACAGAAGAAAGCTGAATCGTGAGTCTATTTTATACCAATAAAAATAAACAACTTTATTCAAACATAATTAATTTTTACCCAAAATACTCTTCCTTCCTTGGTGTTTTTGTTCTCACCAGTGTTTGAGGAATCTCCCCCTAGGCTTGAGTCACCAAACACCTATTTTGATTTTTATAATGTTTCATGTGTATAGACAGACATGTCATTACCCACTGAGAGCTTAGTCATCCTTTCTCAGGGTCACATCAGTGCCTCCGCCCATCCCCAAGTCTAGCTTCTCAGTCTCAATTGCCCCTCCCTCCGTATGTCCACCTTCCACCATGGCTCAGGTAGCTGCCAAAGGAGTCTTACATATGGCTTGTGATCACATGTTTGTATCAGTGTTTATGTTCCCTTTCTTCTGTTTTTCTTGACTTTGTAGTCCCCTAAGAAATTTCTTTCACCTTCCCTCTCTGCTTTCCTTTCTGGAAAAAAAAAAGAAAGAAAAGAAGCCGGGCGTGGTGGTGCACGCTTGTAATCCCAGTACTTTGGGAGGCGGAGACCAGAGGATCTGGGTTCACGGCCAGCTTCAGCACTCTCTCTCTCTCCCTGTCTCTCTCTCTCTCTCTCTCTCTCTCTCTCTCTCTCTACCTAGTGAGGCCCTCTGCAACTTCATGAGACCCGGTTTCAAAATAAAGTATAAAAAAATAGGGCCGGGGGTGTAGCGCGGAGGTAGAACACCCCTGGGTTCAATCCCCAGTATCACAAAAAAAAAAAGAAACTTGTATTTGTTTGCTTGCTTAATAACCTTTACCTGCAATGTTAATACCAATGCAATTTACCTGTATTCTTCCATGTCATTCGTTTTTTACATGAAAAATAAAAGAAAGGTATTTTTAAGAATCCTTGGGAGTCAGAAGGCCGGAAATCAGGAAACCAATACCTTTGGAGCATTTGCTCTGAGCTCGTACTACACCATGTATTTTACGGATCTTTGCTTATTGCGTGCTCATGATGACCCTGTAAAACAGACTGGCATGTTTCCTTTCTATTTAAAAATTAGGTAGCATAAGGCTCAAAGAGTTTAAGGAATTTCCCCAAACTTACCCAGCCATGAAATAAAGAGTAGAGTGTGGGATATGGAACACAGTCTCTTTGACTTTAGATCCTTTATTATTCCCAAGACACTATTATATTCAACTGCTTTCACTGAGTAAACCAAAAGCAGAAGAACTGATAGTATTATGAAACAAAACAGAAACATATATATATTTAACTCTAAATTTCCATATGAACTTTATTATTTGTCCTTGGTCTCATAGAGATTTGGATGCAGTAAGTATGTACGTGGCATATCAGAGCCTGCTTGACAAGTCAGCAAGCCCATCAACTTATTCATTGTCTCTTTTGCTTTGAACCAAAAAATTGAAGAGCTTGTTTAATTCAATGCCCCACAGGAATCACAGAACATTTTCATTCTCCATCTATTACTTTGAATTATATATTAGGTTAAACCCCAAGTCAATGTTCAACATTCAAGATGAAGAAGGAAGAAGAGAAAGGAGAGGAGAATGAAGATGAGCAGGAAGAGAAGGAAAAGGAAGAGGAGAAACAGGAGGAGGGAGAAAAAGAAAAATGGGAAGAAAAGGTATACATTATCACTAATTATGTTGTAAAACACTTTCCCATTCAATTTTTTTCTTACCTTAAATGCTTCCCCGTCAGCAGTGTGAAGGTGTGCTCCTTTGGGAATTAGGAAAACTTCTGAAGAAAGAAGTGTCTAATATGCATATTCAGTTCCCAGGAAATGTGCATGTGGCTTTTAATTGATTGTTTCATCCCAAAACATTTACATATCACTTGAGAGTGGTGTTGAGAATGTTCCCTGAAAGTTCTACATTTGTTCAGAGACCTCTGTTCTCAAATATTTGAAGATTTGATTAAAGCTGTCAAACCTGCTTACATCCATGAGAAATAGAACTCATCATTCAACTTCATAGTTAGATGGGGTTGAAACCAATTCATCACTTTGAAAAAATTGGTAGAGGGAAAGAATTCTGCCCTTTGTATTGTTACTAAACCACTACAACCAAATAGTAGGTGATTGAAAATGACTCTATCACATTATTCCAGTTGATAAGTGCAGAAGAAATACTAGAATTAGAGCATCACTATTTTCCCCTCCTCGGTGCATTGATGGATCTTGGCACTGATCATCAAAATTTGTGGACATTACAAGAAAGACCAATAGACATGATGCATTTGCTGATGGAAAAACCCACCGCCACTTCCAGTGTTACCAAAAGGACTGAACTGAGTCTGACCAAGCTCCCAGAAACCGGCTTCCATTTTGTAGGAAATAGAGAGGACAGAGGACCATGTTGTTCAGTGCCACAAAGGTGCAATAAACAAGATCCAGACCCCGGGGGACGCGGCAGATGCCCGAGGTTTTGCCTACAGATGGAGAGCAAGGGAAAGCAAAAGAGAAGAACCCTCACAATTAAAACCTTTGTAAGTTTAAAAGACAATAATAGGCAAGACTACATTGTGGTCTCTAAGGATGCCTACTTTGGTGACAAATCTATAAAGAAATGGAAGGAAATGAGTAAGAGGAAGTTCATTTTTCTTAGGTGAATGGTGGAGAGAGAGGGTTGATTTAGGACCAGACACAAGATAGGACCTCCAGAGTAGTAAGAAACGTTATGTTCCATGACCTGGATGGTAGTCACAGAGGTTTTTGGTTTAGAATAATTCATGAATGCATACATTTGTTCTGTAAGTTTTTCTGTATCTGAATTATATTTTACAATTGAAAGGATAAACTGTCCAATTAAGGAGTTCCAAAAGACTATTTATGGATAAAATTGAAAATTCATCTTAAACATGTATTGAATGCAATAATAAGGAGATGACTTCCTCAACCTAGGAAATATTAATGGAGAAAAATAAGACAAGAAGCTGGGCATGGTCGTGCATGTCTCTCATCCCAGTACTTGGGAGGCTGAGACAGGAGGATTATAGGTTTGAGGACAGTTTCAGTAATGTAGCAAGGCTCTTAGCAATCTAGTGAGACCCTGTTTCAAAACAATTTTTTTAAAAGAATGGCTGGGTGTGTAGTGTGGAGGTAGAATGCCCCATGGTTAAATCCTCAGTACCACCAGATAAGTAAGTAAGTAAATAATAAGTAAGTCAGTAAGTAAGTAAATAAGTAAGCAAGAAAACATTTTCCCATGAAATTTGGAGTAATACATGCCTGAATTCAAAGCATATATTAGCTGTGTGTTTTTAACTAGTTTCTTCCACCCTAAGCCTTAGTTTCCTAATATTTAAAATGTGTATAACAATATCTTCAAAGTCTTTTTGTTAGTATTAAATAACATAACATGTAGAAAATTAAATTTAGTTAGATTAAAATATCTGAGAGCCAGTCATGGTGCCATCAATCTGTAATTCCAGTAGCTGGGAGGCTGAGACAGGAGGACCGCAGGTTCAGAGACAACCTCAGCAACATAGTGAGACTCTCAGCAACCTAGTGAGATCCTGCTTCCAACAAAAATTTTTTTTAAATGTCTGAGGGTATAGCTCAGAGGTAGAATGTGCCAGGGTTCAATCCACAGTCACACACACACACACACACACACACACACACACACACACACACACACAAAACCCTGAAATACTGTCCCATTAGGAAAACCTCAAATGACATTCCTGCTTATTATAGACAAGCTTTTAAATATTGCCCTTTTGAGTGAGAAACAGTTTAAAAAATAATGTAAGTTAGATATTAGAGCTTGATAGCAAAAATAAATATTTCTGCACATGGAACAGGTGAGGGTACAGTACCCAAGTGCAGGGTCAAAGGACAGTCGACAAAATCCTAAACTAGTAATCATCAAATGGAAACAAGAAGCTATATGGGAAAGCACTGCACAGTAAAAAAGATACACACCCTGTACAAGAACCCAAGTTTTCTAAGGCAATGGTTTGCATTTCTTTTTTCTTTTCTTTTCTTTTTTTTTTTTGTTTGTACTGGAGATTGAACCCAGGGGTATTCTTCCTCTGAGCCACATCCCCCATCGCTATTTATTTTTATTTTGAAACAGGGTCTCATTAAGTTGTGGAGGGCCTCACTAATTTGCTGAGGCTGGCTGCGAACCCGTGATCCTTCTATCTCAAACTCCCAAGTACTGCAACTGCAGGTGTGCACCACCACCCCAGCTTTAGTTTGCATCTCTATCAAGAAAAAAAAAAGTCAAAGTGTTACCAGGTACTACCCAGCAAGGTATTGAATTTTCTTTTCTTGGAATTCATGAAATAATCAGTCAACTTCTTAACAAAGCTGTTGTTTAGGTAACTCTTGTTCTGGCAGAAAGTTAGCCCTGATAGTTTATAGTTCTTTCAAACTCTGATAGAGATGTGTGATATGGAGATGCCAACTATTATTCAATATTTATTCCATGCCAAATATTACAATGTATGTTAAACATGCATTACCTATTTTAATACTCACACAAAATGTGAGAGTCAGATGTTATGGCTCCCAGTTTAGTTACGAAAAGGACTGATGAGGATCAAAAAGTTTAGAATACTTGTCCGGGATCATCCAACTAGTGAACATTTTTTTGTGTGTGTGGTACCGGGGATTGAACCCAGGGACGTTCTACCTCCACGCTACACCCCCGGCCCTATATTTTTATGCTTTATTTTGAAACCGGGTCTCACGAAGTTGCGGAGGGCCTCACTGGGTAGAGAGAGAGAGAGAGAGACAGGGAGAGAAAGAGAGAGAGAGAGAGAGAGAGAGGGCTGAGGCTGGCCGCGAACCCGGATCCTCCGATCTCCGCCTCCCAAAGTACTGGGATTACAAGTGTGTGCCACCACATCCGGCCAACTAGTGAACATTTGAACTGGGATTTGAAACTAGATGTTTGAGGTGCAATGTCTAGGCTATGCCACTTAACATCTTTAAAAAAATGCCTAACACCAAATATAAATAGTAAAAAAATACAACAACAAACATCTATGACCTTATATATTGCCTCAATCTCAGCCAGCAATTGGATAATAGAGACTGAGTTTTGACCAGGAAATCTGAAGTAAGAAACCTAACCTATGCCTAGACTACTTTGATGCCTCTAAATCGGGCATTATCTGGACTCCATTTTCCTTGGAAAATCAGAGAAGCATAACTCCAAATAGCTCACATTCTACAGGGGAGAGAAAATTAATAAATGCAATAAAAAGTAATTTAAGTAAAGTAAGGTAAGACGAAGGCTGGGGAAAGAGGTAAAGCAGAGGAAGGAATGGAAACTGATGGTAGATAGCTTTTGTTTTTTTTAATATGTTTTTATTGGTGCATTGTAGTCTCACATCACAATGAGTATCAGTTTGGTGTTAACATACATGCACACAGCTCTTGGTGTCCCTCCCCCCGCCT
>PVJS01024011.1:0-29053 GCA_004027185.1 Glis glis
TTTGGGAGGCGGAGACTGGAGGATCCGGGTTCTCGGCCAGCCTCAGCTTTCTCTCTCTCCCTGTCTCTCTCTCTCTCTCTCTACCTAGTGAGGCCCTCTGCAACTTCGTGAGACCTGGTTTCAAAATAAAGTACCAAAAATAGGGCCGGGGGTGTAGAGCGGAGGTAGAACACCCCTGGGTTCAATCCCCGGTACCGCAAAAAAAAAAGAAGGTTCAACAGTGATTATGCCTAGATGAACCAACATCTTAGTAACACCTGATAAACTGTGTTGAACCCAAAATGAAGGTATCAAGTCCACTAATAAATAATATTTCAAAACCTTTAGGAAGCCGGGCATGGTGGCACACGTTTGTAATCCCAGTACTTGGGAGGCTGAAACAGGAGGATCACAGGTTCAGGGCCAGCCTCAGCTACTTAGTGAGGCCCTCCACAACTTAGTGAGACCCTGTTTCAAAATAAAGAATTTAAAAAATAGAGCTGGGGGTGTAGCCTGGAGGTAGAATGCCCCTGGGTTCAATCCCCAGTACCGGAAAAAAAAAAAAAACCTTTAGGAGTTGTTTTTTTTTTTTTTCAGTAGCAGCAATGGAACTCAGGGCCTCCTGCATGCTAGGCAGGCACTCTACCAATGAGCTATACCTCCTCGCCCTTCTAAAAATTCTGCGGAAGGGTCTTGCTAAGTTTTCCAGACTGGTCTCAAACTCGCAATCATCCTGCCTCAGCATCTGGAGTAGCTGGGATCAAAGGCACGCATCACGGCACGTGGCAGGAGACTGTCTTCGTAACCATCATGGGCTACCCTCATGCTATGGATCAAACCATGCAAATCTGTGGTTTCTGTCTTAAATCAATGAAACTTTTTTTTTTTTTGCGGTACTGGGGATTGAACCCAGAGGCATTCTACCTCTGAGCTACACCCCCAGCCCTATTTTTTTTTTATTCTTTATTTTGAAACAGTAAGTTGCGGAGGACCTCACTAAGTAGCTGAGGCTGGCCGCGAACCCGGATCCTCCGGTCTCAGCCTCCCCAGTACTAGGATTACAAGTGTGCGCCACCAAGCCCGACTTTCAATGAAACTCTTAAAAGGGAAAAGGAATTTGGACACTTGACTGAAATACCCTTTGTGTGTGTGTCTGTGTGTGAGAGAGAAAGTGAGTGAGAGAGACAGACAGACAGAGACAGACTGGGGATTGAATCCCAGGGCATTCTACCTGTTACGTGTCCAGCCCTATTTTATTATTTTTTTTTATTTTGAAACAGGGTCTAAGTTGCAGAGGGCCTCACTAAATTACTGAGTTGGCCATGAACCTGCAATCCTCCTGTCTCAGCCTCCCAAGTACTAGGATTACAACCATGCACCGCCATGTCCAGCTCTGAAATACCCTTAATATAAGCTCACTGAAGGAAGAGACCAGGCTTGTCTTACCCACCACTGTACACCGAGCACTTACATTAGTATCCAGCACACAGTGTAAGCATTCTAAATATTTGTTTAAATGACTCCATAACTGACCCCTGTAGATGTCAAAATGTGGCTAATGCCAATTTAGTTGATTTTCAGGATTAAGGGAGCAATTTTAGTCCTTAAAAGGTGTTCATAACCTTAAATTAAATCATATTCACTTGAGAACAGCCTGGGCAACATAGTGAGATCCTGTCTCAAAAAAAAAAAACAAAAAAAACAAAAAAGAATCCTACTCAGACTTTAATTTGCAGCTCCAAAGTTCACATATTCAGGGAAGTTTCCACTTGCCCAACTACTTTTCCCAAACCAAACAGATCTTGTAATGGTTTTCCTGACTGTTTTTGTTTCCTTTCTAGAACTTATCACAGTTGTAATCCTACCTCTATTCTGTACTTATTTAATTCATCTACCTCACCCACTGAACTGCCTGGAAGAAGAGATTGTGTCTTGATTCAGTCCGCAACTGAAACTCCAGCAAACAGGGGGCATTCAGTAAGTTTCTCTCAAATGAATGTTTTTTAGGTAATTTTCTGAGGACCAAGGGAACAGAGTCATAGCTAAAGGAGTGTGTGGCTGGTGGCGAAAGGCTCAGACACTGAAGCCCAGCTCTCTGCGTTGGAATCCGTTTCACCACTTACAGGTAACCTTGGGCCAATCGGGGGATCTTGGCAAACTGGGGCTCAGTTTCCCAATTTGTAAAAGGTGCAAACTATCCACCTACCTCAGGGCTGTTGCAGAGATCATGAAAGATAATAATGGACACGAACTGTTTAGTGTAGTGCTCGGATATAGGGAGTGCTCAGATTTTATTTCTTGTGATTACTGACATGGACCACCTCAACGAATATCCTCTCCAAGAGGAACAATTCAATCAAACCAGGGAGCATCGGAGTCGCTGGGGACCCAGTCCCCGCTTTCGCGAAGTCTTAGAGGAAAGCCCCGGTAGGAAGGCACAAGGAGGGAGGGCCGGGGAAGGATTTAACAGATGTTTTAACACCTGGGAAGGCCTCTTAAAGATGGATGGAGCGAGAAGGTTCCCAACCACCTCTCCGCTTCTGCCTGAGGCCGGTGCCCGGGCCTGAACTTCGGGAGGGCGAACCCCGGGGCCCAGACCCGGCTACAGGGAAGGCGGCGCGGCCGCGGGACTCACCCGCGGCGCTGAAGCCGAAGTCGGCGGGGACGGGCGAGTGTTCGGCAAGCTCCAGTCGGATGACAACCAGTGACACACTCATAGGGCAGGCGCTGGCCGGCGCGGGCCCCGGCGGGCTCAGGAGAGGCTGGGAGGCGAGCCGAGAGGCCGAGTGGCCCGGGGTCGGCAGCGCCGCCACCGCCTCCGCGCCGCCGCCGCCTCAGCAGCAGCACCAGCCCAGCGCGCAGCCCTCGCAGCCACAACAACCTGCACTTCCGCCCTCCGGCCGCCGTCGCGGACGCGGGGTCACGCATGCGCACGGGGCGCGCGCTGATTGGGCGAGGCGGCGCGGAGGCGGGCCTGTGCCCTGCGACCCCAACTCCGGGAGGTCAACCAGGAAGGACGAGTTTGCGTGTGCGGGCGTCGCGCCCCACTGAGGCGGATCGGCGGCTGGGTACCCCGGCCCGAGTGCGCTTCGACCTGCCCGAGGGACCTTGTCCTCGGCGCACCCCGGCTGACGGCGCAGGGTGCCCGGCTCCGCGAGCTCTCGAGTTGTCCGAGGAAACCGCGCCATGCTGACGGCTTTGGCCTCTTGTTGAGACTGACCCCTCGCCCCGACCCTAGGAAGGGTTGGTTGCTTTGTGTCAGGCCCACTTTACAGATAGGTGAAGTTGCTTCTCTGGGGGCTCATGGGGACTCTATTGTAGGGTTTCTGACTCCATTAAGGTAGGGCGATGGACTGGTTAAGAGCAGTGCCAGCCGTAGATCAGAGTCCTAGTCCCCACCCCAATACTGCACAAATTTAGCTGAAAACCTAGAACCTGATGAGGGTATTAAGATGCATTGGTGGAGCTGGGCGTTGGTGGCGCACGCTTGTAATCCCAGTACTTGGGAGGTTGAGACCGGAGGATCCGGGTTCGCGGCCAGCCTCAGCTACTTAGTGAGACCCTCCGCAACTTCGTGAGACCCGGTTTCAAAATAAAGGATAAAAAATAGGGCCGGGGGTAGCTCGGAGGTAGAATGCTCCAGGGTTCAATCCACGGTGCCGCAAAAAAAAAAAAATGCATTGGTGAGTAGGGTAAACACAGTTTCTGCCCTTATGGGGTCGACCTTCATCGCCAGTTGTGTGATCTTTGAGTTAGTCGTATTTTGTTGTTGTTGTTTTGTGGTGCTGGGAATTGAACCCAGGGGCATTCTACCTCTGAGCTACACCTCCAGTCCTACTTTATTTTTTTTATTTGGAAACAGGGGCTCGCTAAGTTGCTGCGAATCTCCCTAAGTTGCTGAGGCTGCCCGCAAACCTACGATCCTCCTGTCACAGCCTCCCAAGTACTGGGATTACAGGCGTGCATCACTATGTCCCGCTAGTCCGTGTACAAAGTTGGGATATGTCATACGGTGGTTGTGAGGATAAAATGGAATGAAAGGATGTGTATAACATTCTTTCCAGTATGCCAGACTGCCTTTAGCATATAAATATTAACAGCCACAATCAATGCACATTTGGCACGTACATGACAGGAGGCTGTTGTAGGTATATGTTATAATGATATGTTGTTTCACAGTACATCCTGGACATGTATAGGTATATGGACTATATATGTATAACATGGTCACGTGATAGATCTCTATATATGTCTTGTCACTACACCCTATGAATTATGTTTCATGCCCTGTTCCTATCATCTGGGTTCCTCAACCTCTGCACTGTTAACATTTTTGGTTCTGATAATTTTTTGAGAGTGTGTGTATGTTTATCCCGTGCATTGCAGAATCTTTAGTAGCACCCTGGCCTGACCTGCTAGATGCCAGTAGGACTCTTTCCTCCAGTGGTAATCACCAGAAATGTGTCCACATATTGCTAATGTCACTTTGAGGTCAGAATCACCCCCGTTGAGAATCACTGCTTTATGTGAAAGTGTGTACGCCATACATATGAGACTTCATGAGGATTTTTTTTTTTTTTTGCGGTACTGGGGATTGAACCCTGGGCGTTCTACCTCTGAGCTACACCCCCAGCCCTATTTTTTATTCTTTATTTAGAAACAGGGTCTCGCTAAGTTGCAGAGGGCCTCACTAAGTAGCTGAGGTTGGCCGCAAACCTGTATCCTCCGGTCTCAGCCTCCCAAGTACTAAGATTTCAAGCGTGCGCCACCACGCCTGGCTATGAGAATTTTTTTAGTATATTACAATAGCAGATAATTTTTATTTTTAGTTATGCTAGGTATTGAACATGCACTGTACCACTGAGGCACACCCTCAGCCGGAGTAGTGGATAACATTTATTTATTTATTTTTTATTATTATTATTTTTTTACGGTACTGGAAATTGAACCCTGGGGCATTCCACCTCCGAGCTACACCCCCAGCCCGATTTTTTATTCTTTTTTTTTTTTTGTGGTACCGGGGATTGAACCCAGGGGCGTTCTACCTCCGCACTACACCCCCGGCCCTATTTTTTATACTTTATTTTGAAACCAGGTCTCACGAAGCTGCAGAGGGCCTCACTAAGTAGAGAGAGAGACAAGAAGAGAGAGAAAGAGAAAGAGAGAGAGAGAGCTGAGGCTGGCCGCGAACCCGGATCCTCCGGTCTCTGCCTCCCAAAGTACTGGGATTACAAGCGTGTGCCACCATGCCCGGCTCTTTATTCTTTCTTTTGAAACAGGGTCTCACTGAGTTGCGGAGGGCCTCACTAAGTAGCTGAGGCTGGCCACGAACCTGCGATCCTCCTGTCTCAGCCTCCCAAGTACTGGGATTACAAGCATGTGCCACCACGCCTTGCTGTAGATAACATTTAATGTTGTGCCAGGTACTAACTTGAGCACTTGATATACTTTATCTCATGCAATGGTAACAACAACCTTATGAGATAGGTATTATAATTGCCCTCATTTTATAGAGAAGGAACCTGAGGCTCATGGTAATGTGCCCAGGATCGCACACTTAGTAAATGGCCAACTGAGAATTTGAATCCAGGTCATCTGATTCCAGAACCAAAGTTCTTGATCTTTACTAAACCATTTCCTTAATGTATAACAACACACACTGTATGCATATTTATGAAGACATAAATAGCAAAACTTCCACAGAGGTGATTAAAGTCAAGGTGGTGATGTAAGAGCGAGTGGAAGCCGGGCGTGGTGGCACACGCCTGTAATTCCAGTACTCAGTAGGCTGAGACGGGAGGATCACAGGTTCGAGGCCAGCCTCTGCACCTTAGTGAGACTCTCAGCAACCTAGTGAGACCTTGTTTCAAAACAAAAAGTACAAATAAAAAGGACTGATGATGTAGCTCAGAGGTAGCAAGCCCCTGGGTTCAATCCCCAGTACCACAAAAGAGTGAGTGGAGAATCAGCAGGCAGGGAAGGTGTTCCAGTGCATGAGCACAGCAGATGCAAAGGCTTGGAGGGGTGAGGGGGAAGAGCACTTTCCTGCTCTGCAGAGAGCACTGGCAAGGGGCTAGAACTGACCACGCGGAGGTGAAGGGATAAGCAAGTTGTGTGTGGGAGCACCGCCCACGTATCCATTAGCAGGCAAGTGTGGAGGACAGCACCTCAGGATTCAACTTGGCCCTTCAGGCCCCAAAGACACTTTTCATCACTGTTAAGCCCTCATATGATATGTGGTTGCAATTTTATGACCCTATATATAAATTTCTCTTTCTTTTTTTTTTTGTGATACTGGGGATTGAACCCAGAACCCAGAGGCATTCTACCTTTGAGTTACACCGCCAGCCCGATTTTATTTTTATTTTGAAACAGGGTCTCTCTAGGTTGTTGGAGTCTCACTACTTGCTGGGGCTGTCCTTGAACCTGTGATCCTCCTGTCTCAGCCTCCCAAGTACAGGGATTACAGGCGTGCACCACCACGCACGGCTTAATAAGTTTCCCTTTCTATCATAAACTTGGCCTTGGCGTAGAAACAGAAGTCAAATTGAAAATGCAAATCTACCTCAGAGTTTTTTATTTCAAAATTTACTCCCTGCTGGGCGTGGTGGCGCATGCATGTATTCCCAGTACTTGGGAGACTGAGACAGGAGGATCAAAGGTTCAAGGACAGCCTCAGCTACTTAGGCCCTCCGCAACTTAGTGAGACCCTGTTTCAAAATAAAGAATAAAAAATAGGGCTGGGTGTGTAGTTTGGAGGTAGAATGCACCTGGATTCGATCCCCAGTAACACACAAAAAAATTTATTCCCAAATCCAGCAAAATTCCCAATTACCTAAGAAGTACCTTATATCATTTTTAAGATTTACTGCTTAAGACTTCCCTTCTTGCCAGGTGTGGTGGGGTATGCCTGTAATCCCAATACTTGGGGGGCTGAGAAAGGAGGATCCCAGGTTCAAAGACAGTTTCAGCAATGTAGTGAGACTCTCAGCAACCTAGTGAGACCCTGTTTCAAAACAAAATAATAATTTTATTTTAATTTTTTTGTGGTATTGGGTATTGAACTTGGGCATTCTACCTCTGAGCTACACTCCCAGCCCTTTTTATTTTTATTATTTGGAAACAGGGTCTCACTAAGTTAGTATGACAGCCTCACTAAGTTGCTGAGGCTGGCTTTGAACCTGCCATCCTCCTGTCTCAGCCTCCAAAGTCCTGGGATTACAAGCATGCACCACCACACCTGGCAAAATAATAATTTTATTTTATTTATTTATTTTTTTTTTTGCGGTACTGGGGATTGAACCCAGGGGCGTTTTATCTCCGCGCTACACCCCCGGCCCTAATTTTTATCCTTTATTTTGAAACTGGGTCTCATGAAGTTGCAGAGGGCCTCACTAAGTAGCTGAGGCTGGCCGTGAACCTGGATCCTCTGGTCTCTGCCTCCCAAGTACTGGCATTACAAGCGTGTGCCACCACGCCCGGCTAAAATAATAATTTTAATAAAGGGCCGGGGGTGTAGCTTGGAGGTAGAGTGCTCCTGGGTTCAATCCCCAGCACCACAAAAAAGAAAGAAAAAAGATTTCCCTTCTTTAGCCAGAGGTGGTGGCACATGCCTATAATCCCAGTACCTAGGAGGCTGAGACAGGAGGATCGCAATTTTGAGGCCAGCATGCAGTAATTTAGCAAGACCCTGTTTCAAAATAAAAGAGCTGGGGGAAGCCAGGTGTGGTGGCACACACTTGTAATCCCAGTACTTGGGAGGCTGAGACCGGAGGATCCGGGTTCACGGCCAGCCTCAGCTACTTAGTGAGGCCCTCCGCAACTTAGTGAGACCCTGTTTCAAAATAAGGAATAAAAAATAGGGCTGGAGGTGTAGCTCAGAGATAAAATGCCCCTGGGTTCAATCCCCAGTACCGCAAAAAAAAAAAAAGGGCTGGGGGTGTCACTCGGAGGTAGAACATCCCTGGATTCAGTCTCCAGCACCCCCAAAATATTCTGTTCTTTAGATACTTATGTCGTTTTTTGAGCCCTTATGGCAACACTAAAGTGACTCCCATAAAATTGTAACTTAGCAACTTATTTTGTTCTAACCTGATTTTTTTTTTTTTTGGCAGTACCAGGGATTGAACCCAGGGGCATTCTACCTCCGCGCTATACCCCCAGCCCTATTTTTTATTCTTTATTTTGAAACAGGGTCTCACTAAGTTGCGGAGGGCCTCACTAAGTAGCTGAGGCTGGCCATGAACCTTTGATCCTCCTGTCTCAGCCTCCCAAGTACTGGGATTATAAGCATCCGCCACCACGCCCAGCTAAGCTGATTTTTAGAGAACTTTGTGTGTGTGTATGTGTGTGTGTGTGTGGTACTAGGAATTGAACTCAGGGGCATTCTACCTTCGAGATACACCAGAAGACTGATTATTATTTTTTATTTGGAAACAGGTTCTCACTAAGTTGCGGAGGGTGACCATGAAAACTGTGATCCTCCTGTCTCAGCCTCCTAAGTACAGGATTACAGCATGTGCTACCATGCCTGGCTAGAGAACATTTTTTTTTTTTTGGTCCTGGAATCAAACTCAGGGCTGTGTCCATAGAACCATCTCCCCAGACCCCTTTATTTTTTTTTAGATGGGTTCTCACTATACTGCCCAGGCTAGTCTCAAACTCTTGGGTGCAAGTGATCCTCTTGCCTCAGCCTCCCAAAGAGCTAGGACTACAGTGCAGTGGGTTAGAAATGCCTTTATTTTTTGTTTTGGAGTACTATGGATAGTACTCCAAACACTACTACTCTACTACTCTACTACTAAGCTACATCACCATCCCTCTTTATTTTTCGTTTTGAAACAGGGTCTCGTGCTGGGTGTGGTGGCACATGCCTGTAATCCTAGTACTTGGGGGGCTGAGACAGAAGGATTGCAGGTTCGAGGACAGCCTCAGCAAGTAGCAGGACTCTCATGAACCTAGAAAGACCCTATTTCAAAGCAAAAATTTAAAAAATAGGGCTGGGGGTGTAGCTCAGTGGTAGAATGCCCCTGAGTTCAATCCCTAGCACCACAAACAACAACAACAACAGGGTCTCGCAAGTTAGTATGCTGGCCTCAAATCTGCAGTCCTCCTGTCTCAGCCTCCCAAGTACTGGGATTACAAGCGTGTGCCACTGCCCTGGGCTGAATTCCACTTTTCTAGATTAGGCAGCTGGGTGGACGATGGAACCCTTTGGTGGGCAGTCTGGAATAGGAGGGGCGCGGTTGTTGGAAATCAGTTGATGATGTCCAGTTGGTACTGCTGAGCTCCAGGGTGGGGAGGCCAGACGGAGGCAGTGAGGTCAAGCTATTCCCTGTGCCTTCTTCCCACACAGCCTCAGCCTTGACATGTGCCTAAGGAGGCTTTTCCAGTCCTCCTACCTGCAGAAGCCATGGAGGGCAGCCTTCCTGAAACACACCTGGTGCCGGCAGCGGGGAACCCACCGCTGGACACATTCTGGAGGCAGCGCCTACAGGGCGGTGATTTTTGACATGGGCGGAGTTCTCATTCCTTCTCCTGGGAGAGTGGCTGCAGGTGAGCTCTTCATTCTGCTTCACCCTGGGGGCCTGGATGGGGTTGGGAGAATGGGTGGGGGGAGGCAGAGAAGAGCAGCTAGGCAGCAGCGTATCCCCATGGGCAGAGCACCAGCTCTTGAATCAAATTCCAAGCACTACTTAGTGGCTGAGTGTCTTGGGCAAATTATTCAACTTCTCCAAGTCTTAGATTTGTCAGCACTAAATTAGGGCTAATAATAGTACCTACCTCCTTGGGATTTGGAGAGGAGTTAAATGAAACAGTCCATGGAAAGCACTTGCTTAGCACAGTGAGCAGTCAGCCCATCCCATATTCTTAGTAAATGATGAGCTGCCATGTTACTGATGTGATTAGAATCAATGTCTCTCTCTCTCTCTCTCTCTCTCTCTCTCTCTCTCTGTCTCTTTCTCTCATGCTGGGAATTAAACCCAGGAACTTAGGCACAATAGGCAAGCTCTCTACCACTGAGCTACATCCCCAGCCCTTTTTATTTTGAAACAGGGCCTTGCTAAATTTCCTAGGCTGGCTTTGAAACAGGGTCTAAGTTGCTAAGGGCCTCGCTAAGTTGTTGAGGCTGGCCTCAAACCTGCAAACCTGCTGTCTTCCTATTTTAGCCTCCCAAATACTGGGATTACAGGCATGTACCACCAGGCCTTGCACTTTTTTTTTGGTGGAATTAGGGATTGAACCCAGGGGCATTCTACGTCCAAGCTACACCCCCAGCCCTATTTTTTATTCTTTTGTTTTGTTTTGGTGCTGGGATTGAACCCAAGGGTATTCTACTTCTGAGCTACACCTCCAGCCCAATTTTATTTATTTTTATTTGGAAACAGGGTCTCGCTAGGTTGATGAGTCTCACTACTTGCTGAGACAGGAGGATCAAAGGTTCGAGGACAGTCTCAGTGATCCTCCTGTCTCAGCCTCCCAAGTTACTGGGATTACAAGCATGCATCACCACGTCCAGCTATTTTTTATTGTGTTTCAAAAGTCCTGCTATTCTCAGAGAACATGTATCACATTATTAACATTGGTTGTTTCTGAAGAATAAGATTGCTTGTCATTTTACATTATTTTTATAACATTCTATATTGTCTGAAATATTTATTTATTTATTTTGGTACTAGGGATTGAATTCAGGGGCATTCTACCTGCAAGCTACACCCCCAGCCCTATTATTCTTTTGAAACAGGGTTTCACTATGCTGCTGAGACTGGCCTCAAATCTGTGCTCCTCTTATCTCACCCTCCCAAGTACTGGGATTACAGGCATGCGCCACCTCACCCAGCTCTGAAATATTTTAAATGCACAGGGGTACTTCTTCATTATTATTATTATTATTATTGTGGCACTGGGGATTGAATCCAGGGGCATTCTACCTCTGAGCTACACCCCCAGCCCTGTTTTATTTTATTTTGAAACAGGGTCTTGCTAGGTTGATGAGAGTCTCACTACTTGCTGAGACTGTCCTCAAACCTGTAATCCTCCTGTCTCAGCCTCCCAAGTACTGAGATTACAGATGTACTCCACCACACCCAGCTGGTACTACTTTATTATAAAAAAAAAGTTTTCATTAAAAAAAAGGTATGTACTGGCCGGGCGTGGTGGCACACGCTTGTAATCCTAATACTTGGGAGGCGGAGACCGGAGGATCCGGGTTCGTGGCCAGCCTCAGCTACTTAGTGAGGCCCTCCGCAACTTCATGAGACCCGGTTTCAAAATAAAGTATAAAAACTAGGGCTGGGGTGTAGCTCGGAGGTAGAACGCCCCTGGGTTCCATCCCTGGTACCGCAAAAAAAAAAAAGGTATGTATAGATGTATTATGGAATAAATATATAATTATGAATGTTAAGGCAAGCATGATGGCACACGCCTGTAATCCCAGTACTTGGGAGGCTGAGACAGGAGGATCACAGATTTGAGGCTAGTATTAGCAACTTTTTTTTGCGGTACTGGGGATTGAACCCAGGGGCATTCTAACTCCGAGCTACACCCCCGGCCCTATGTTTTATTCTTTATTTTGAAACAGGGTCTCACTAAGTTGCGGAGGGCCTCACTAAGTAGCTGAGACTGGCTGCGAACCTGAGATCCTCCTGTCTCAACCTCCCAAGTATTGGGATTACAAGCGTGCGCCACCACACCCAGCTAGCATCAGCACCTTAGCAAGGTCCCTCAGCAGCCTCATGAGACCCTGTTTCAAAATAAAAAATAAAATGGGGGTGGGGGTGTAGCTTAGAGGTAGAATTCTTCTGGGTTCAACCTCCAGTACCAAAAAATTTATGAATTTTATATAATACACGCCCATACATATATATGTATATTGCTCCCAGCAGCTATATTATATAGAATCAAACAAACAAACAAAAACCCCATGTTCAAATGTTCCCAATCAATTGCTGAGACTGGCCTCGAACCTGTGATCCTCCTGTCTGAGCCTCTCAAGTACTGGGGTGATGGGCGTGCGCCTCCACACCCAGCTGGCCTTAGTTCTTGGTGAACAGAAACTTTCTTATTTATTCCACAAAGACAGCTTCCCCAAAGTGAATGCTTCAGAGTGCCAGCTACACTGCCATAAAGGATTACTATAGTTTACAAAATAAAGGGTTTGGTTTGGGATGCTGTCAGAACCTGGCTTAAGCCTAATTGGGCTTGTGCCCTAATTGGCACGCCTGTGATCCCAGTACTTGGGAGGCTGAGACAGGAGGATCCCAGGTTCAAGGACAGCTTCAGCAACTTAGTGAGGCCCTGTTTCAAAGACAAAAAAATAAGATCTGGCATGGTGGCATGTGCGTGTAATCCCAGTACTTGGAAAGCTGAGACAGGAGAATCACCGGTTTGCAGCCAGCCTCAGCAACATAGCGAGACTCAGAGCAACCTAGCAAGGCCCTGTTTCAAAACAAAAAATCAGCCAGGGTGGTGGCACATGCTTGTAATCCCACTACTTGGGGGCTGAGACAGGAGGATTGCGGGTTCGAGGACAGCCTCAGCAAGTAGTGAAACTCTCAGGACTCTCAGTAACCTAGTGAGACCCTGTTTCAAAACAAAAATTTAAAAAATGGCTGGGGGTGTAACTGAGAGGTGGAATGTCCCTGGGTTCAATCCCTAGTAACACAAAAAATGAAAAATAAAAATAAAATAGGACTGGAGTTGTAACTCAGAGGTAGAATGCCCCTGGGTTCAATCCCCAATACCATACACACACACACGCACGCACGCACGCACGCACGCAGACACACATACCAAAAAAACCCCACAAAACAAAACAAAAAATAAAAAGGGCTCAGGGTGTAGCTCAGAGGTAGAACACCCTTGGGTTCAATCCCCAGTGCCACCAAAAAAAAAAAAAAAAAAAAAAAAGAGCCAGGTATGGTGGCACATACTTGTAATCTCAGTACTTGGGAGGCTGAGACAGGATCACGGGTTCACAGCCAACCTCAGCTACTTTGTGAGACCCTGTTTCAAAATAAAGAACAACAAAAAATAGGGCTGGGGGTGTAGGGTCTAGCTTGGAGGTAGAATGCCCCTGGTTTCAATCCCCAGTACTACAAAAAAAAAAAAGGATCTGGTTTAAGCCTTCATGCCCTTCCATAGTGTTTGACAGGACCTGGTAAATGACCTAATGTATAGGTTCCAGCCAATGAGAGACCAGAGAAGAAAACTCATCACTCTGTGTCCAGAGTAATCGCAAGCGAGCAGTAAGGGCCAGGGAAGAACAGCAGGGTTCTCTCTGTCCTGCAGATTAGTGCCCCTTCCCTTGGAGGTTTAAGGTGGAGATTTTGCGGGCCGGGCGTGGTGGTGCAGGCTTGTAATCCCAGTACTTTGGGAGGCAGAGACCGGAGGATCCGGGTTCATGGCCAGCCTCAGCTCTCTCTCTGTCTCTCTCTGTCTCTCCCTGTCTCTCTCTCTCTCTCTCTCTCTCTCTCTCTCTCTCGCTCTCGCTCTCTCTCTACTTAATGAGGCTTCCGCAACTTCGTGACCCCGGTTTCAAAATAAAGTATAAAAAATAGGGCTGGGGGTGTAGCGCGGATGTAGAACGCCCCTGGGTTCAATCCCTGGTCCGCAAAAAAAAAAAAAAAAAGGTGGAGATTTTGCATTTCGTGCATTTCTTTGAATTAGCAGTAGTGCCCACCTGGCACCATAGTGACACCACCGGAACGTGTATGGTAATTCCCCTGAGCCCCGGCCGTCATTCCATGAATTTCACTTCTACATCTTCTCTTTACAGAATGGGAGCGAGAGCATCGTGTCCCTTCTGGAACTATCGTGAAGGCCTTGATTAAAGGTGCAGAACATGGGCCCTGGATGAGATTTATGAGAGGAGAGCTAACAACAGAGGATTTCTTACAAGAATTTGGGAGACTTTGTTCTGAAATAGTGAGTGATAAACATACCCACATTTCCATTTTATTGCTTTTGCCTTCAATAGTAGCTGTAACATTCATCCATAGTTGGTTAAACTGGAAATCAAGTGAAAACATAATAACCCATTGTAGCCGGGCGTGGCGCACGCTCGTCAGCCCAGTACTCGGGAGGCGGAGACCGGAGGATCCGGGTTCGAGGCCAGCCTCAGCTACTTAGCGAGGCCCTCCGCAACTTAGTGAGTCCCTGTTTCAAAATAAAGAATAAAAAATAGGGCTGCGGGTGGAGCTCAGAGGTAAAATGCCCCTGGATTCAACCCCCAGTTCCGCAAAAAAAAAAGAAAGAATAAAAAATAGGGCTGGGAATGTAGCTTGGGGTTCAATCCCCAGTATTGCAAAAAAAACAAACAACAAAAAATAAATAAATAAAGGAATAAAATAGGTGTGGGGTGTAGCTCAGTAGAATGCCTCTGGGTTCCATCCCTAGTACCACACACACACAAAAAAATTAAATAAATAAAATAACCCATTGTATGTTTCTAAGCTATTTCTTCCATCCCTAGGTACTCAATTTTAACTTTATATATGAATAAGTAATAATATTCTTTACTGTAAGTCCCTCCAGCAGATACTGAAACAGGAGCCATCCATATAATGGCTTTGATCCAAATGCTTAATAAGCAGTAATAATATTGACTATTTTCTGTGTGCTGTGCATTGTTCTAAGCTTTTCCTTTATGTTAATTCATTTTTTTTTTTTTTGCAGTACCGGGGATTGAACCCAGGAGCATTTTACCTCCGAGCTACCCCCTGGCCCTATCTTTTATACTTTATTTTGAAACTGGGTCTCATCAAGTTGTGGAGGGCCTCACTAAGTAGCTGAGGCTGGCGGCGAACCCAGATCCTCCGGTCTCAGCCTCCCCAATTACTGGGATTACAAGCATGTGCCACCACGCCCGGCTTATGTTAACTCATGTAACCTTTACAAAATCTATACTAAAATATAATAGTAAGAAAAGTTCTGTGAGCTGGACGTACTTAGTGAGGCCTCTGCAACCTCATGAGACCCGGTTTCAAAGTAAAGTATAAAAAATAGGGCCAGAGGCCGGGCGTGGTGGCACACGCTTGTAATCCCAGTACTTTGGGAGGCGGAGACCGGAGGATCCGGGTTCGCAGCCAGCCTCAGCTCGCGCAGGCTCTCTCTCTGTCTCTGTCTCTGTCTCTGTCTCTCTCTCTCTCTCTCCCTGTCTCTCTCTCTCTCTCTACTTAGTGAGGCCCTCTGCAACTTCGTGAGACCCGGTCTCAAAATAAAGTATAAAAAATAGGGCCGGGGGCGTAGCGCGGAGGTAGAACGCCCCTGCGTTCAATCCCCGGTACCGCAAAAAAAATAAATAAAAAATAAAAAATAGGGCCAGGAGTGTAGCTCAGAGGTAGAATGCCCCTGGGTTCAATCCCCGGTACCGCAAAAAAAAAAAAAAAAGTTCTGTGGATGGATGGATGGATGGTGGTGATGTTTGCACAATGTGATTGTAACTAATACCATTGAACTTCAGACTTAAAAATTATTGTTATATATATCTATATATAACAATATATATAAATATAAGATATTGTTGTATATATTTTCCACATTTTTTTTTTGCAGTACTGGAGATTGAACCCAGGGACATTCTACCTCTTAGCTACACCCCCAGCCCTATTTTTTATCCTTTATTTTGAAACAGGGTCTCTCTAAGTTGCGGAGGGCTTCACTAAGGAGCTGAGGTTGGCTGAGAACCCGGATCCTCCAGTCTCAGCCTCCCAAGTACTGGGATTACAAGCATGTGCCACCACACCCAGCTCATTTTCCATTGTTAAAAAAAAAACAAATATATATATATATATATATATATAAGCTGGGCATGCTGGCACACACCTGTAATCCCAGTACTTGGGAGGCTGAGACAGGAGGATCAGCCTCAGCAATTTAGTGAGACCCTGTTTCTAAATAAAAAATAAAATAAGAGCTGGGTGTGGTGGCACATGCTTGTAATCCCAGTACTTGGGTAACTGAGACAGGAGGATCACAGAATTGTGACCAGCCTTAGCTACTTTGGCCCCCCACAACTTAGTGAGACCCTGTTTCAAAATAAAATAAGGCCGGGCGTAGTGGTGCACACTTGTAATCCCAGTACTTTGGGAGGCAGAGACCCGAGGATCCGGGTTCGCGGCCAGCCTCAGCGCTCTCTCTCTCTCTCTCTCTCTCTCTCTCTCTCTCCCTGTCTCTCTCTCTCTACTTAGTGAGGCCCTCCGCAACTTCGTGAGACCCGGTTTCAAAATAAAGTAAAAAAAATAGGGCCGGGGGTGTAGCACGGAGGTAGAACGCCTGTGGGTTCAACCCCCGGTACCGCAAAAATAAATAAATAAATAAATAAATAAATAAATAAATAAAAGAATAAAAAATAGGGCTGAGGGTGTAGCTCACCAGTAAAATGCCCCTGGGTTCAATCCCCAACATCACAAAAACATTAGATAGATAGATAGATAGATAGATAGATAGATGATAGATAGATAGATGATAGATGAAAGAAAGAAAGAAAGAAGAAAGAAAGAAAGAAAGGAAGGAAGGAAGGAAGGAAGGAAGGAAGGAAGGAAGAAAGAAAGAAAGAAAGTCTTGAAAACATTATGCCTGAAAACATTATGCTAAGTGAAAGAAGCCAGTCAATAAAGATGACATTGCCTGGCTTGGTAACACACACCTGTAAGCCCAGTACTTGGGAGGCTGAGACAGAAGGATCTCAGGTGTGAGGACAGCCTCAGCAAAGTAGCAAGAATCTCAGCAACCTAGACAGACCCTGTTTCAAAACAAAAAGTAAAAAGGGCTGGGGGTGTAGCTTGGAGGTAAATGCCCTGGGTTCAGTCCCCAGTACCACACATACAAAAAAAAGATTACATATTATTTTATTCCATTTATATGAAATATACAAAACACTTAAATCTGTAGATACAGAAAGTAGATTTGTGGTTTTCTAGGACTAGGGGTACAGGGGTAAAGGAGAGGTGACTGTTAACGGGTATGGGTTTGCTTTAGGGCAGTGAAAGTATTCTAAAAATTGACTGTGTTGGTTGCAAAACTGTGTATATATATTAAAAACATTGACTTAAGTTGCTGAGGCTGGTCTTGAACCTGTGAGCCTCCTGTCTCAGCCTCCCAAGTCCTGGGATTACAGGCGTACATCACCATGCCTGGCTTGACTTGTGCTTGCTTGCTTGCTTGCTTGCTTGCTTGCTTGCTTTATTTATTTATTTATTTATTTGTGTGTGGTGTTCTGAGGATGGAACCCAGGGGCCTTCTACCTCCAGGCTACACTCCCAGACCTATTTTATTTTTCATTTGGAAACAGTGTCTTGCTAAATTGCTGAGAGCCTCACTAAATTGCTGAGGCTGGCTTCAAACCTGCGATCCTCCTGTCTCAGCCTCCCAAGAACTAGGATTACAAGTGTGCGCCACCATGCCCGGCTGACTTGTGCATGTTAAATAGGTAAATTATATGATATGTTAGTTATATTTCAATAAAGTTTTTATTTTTATTATTTTTTTTTTATTATTATTATTTTTTGTGTGTGTGGTACCAGGGATTGAACGCAGGGGCGTTCTACCTCCGCGCTACGCCCCCGGCCCTGTT
The DNA here is from genome assembly GCA_004027185.1 of Glis glis. NCBI lineage: Eukaryota > Metazoa > Chordata > Mammalia > Rodentia > Gliridae > Glis > Glis glis. Next base: position 17,555 of record PVJS01024011.1, read on the forward strand.
TTTTTTATACTTTATTTTGAAACCGGGTCTCACGAAGCTTCGGAGGGCCTCACTAAGGAGAGAGAGTTAGAGAGAGAGACAGGGAGAGAGAGAGCAAGAGAGCTGAGGCTGGCCACGAACCCGGATCCTCCGGTCTCCGCCTCCCAAAGTACTGGGATTACAAGCGTGCGCCACCACACCCGGCTTTCAATAAAGTTGTTATAAAATAATGTACACATAAAATAGCAAACTGGCCTTTTTGAATTTTGAAACATGGCAAGAGTTTTTAAAACTCAGATTAAATTTTTTTGGGGGGGATCCTGGGGATTGAAGCCAGGGGCTTTCTACCTCTAGCCTAGACCCACAGCCCTGTTTTACTTTTTATTTTTATTTATTGATTTTTGTGTGTGTGTGTGGTGGTACTGGGGATGGAACCCAGGGGCCTTCTACCTCTGAGCTACACCCCCAGTCTGATTTTATTTATTTATATATATAAATAAAATATATGTATTTTGTGTGTGTGTGTGTGTGTGTGTGTGTGTGTGTATGGTACTGGGGATTGAACCCAGGGACATTCTACCTCTGAGCTACACCCCCAGCCCTATTTTTTTAATTCTTTATTTTGAAACAGGGTCTCACTAAGTTGTGGAGGGCCTCATTAAGTAGCTGAGGCTGGCCACGGACCCAGATCCTCCTGTCTCAGCCTCCCAAGTACTGGGATTACAAGCATGTGCCATCACACCCGGCTTCAGCCTCACTTTTAATAACCACTCATTTTCCTCTCTCCTCCCCTGTTCAGTCAAAGACATCTGTGCCCGTGGACTTGTTTTTCTCTCTGCTAACCAGTGAGCGAGTGGCCAGACAGTTCCCAGTGATGACAGAGGCCATCTCTCATATTCGGGCAAAAGGCCTGAAGACTGCAGTCTTGAGCAATAATTTTTGTCTTCCTGATGGGAAAAGCTTTTTGCCCCTGGACCGGAAACAGTTTGATGTGGTAAGTAGTCCAGGACCCAAAACAACGGCAGCAGGGTCTGTGCATGTTTCAGGATATCACACTGAGCGCTACTTTTTTTTTTTTTTTTGCAGTACTGGGGATTGAACCCAGGGGCGTTCTACCTCTGCGCTACACCCCCGGCCCTATTTTTTATACTTTATTTTGAAACTGGGTCTCATGAAAGAGAGAGAGAGAGAGAGAGAGAGAGCGCTGAGGCTGGCCGTGAACCCGGATCCTCCGGTCTCCGCCTTCCAAAGTACTGGGATTACAAGCGTGCGCCACCACGCCCGGCGTTGAGTGCTACCTTTTAACAGCTCTCAGCTGAATGAGTGTTTCATTCAGTCACTTGGCTAACTTAGGTTTAAATATAATAGGTGGAAACAGCACTTTTTTTAAAACCTATTTTTGTGGTACTGGAGATTGAACCCAGGGGCGTTCTACCTCCGAGCTATACCCCCAGCCCTATTTTTTATTCTTTACTTTGAAATAGGGTCTCACTTAGTTGCGGAGGGCCTCACTAAGTAGCTGAGGCTGGCCGCAAACCTGCGATCCTCCTGTCTCAGCCTCCCAAGTACTGGGATTATAAGCATGCTCCACCATGCCCAGCTATCATATCACTTTTTCATGTGTGTGCGAGATACTGGGGATTGAACCCAGGGCATTCTACCTCCAATTTATTCCCGCAGCCCTATTTTATTCCTTATTTTGAAATGGGGTCTCACTAAGTTGTGGAGGGCCTTACAAGTTGCTGAGGCTGTCTGCGAACATGTGATCCTCCTGTCTCAGCCTCCCAAGTACTGGGATTACAAGCATTGCGCCACCATGCCCGGCTATCATATCGCTTTTAAGTTACTCATTTTATTTTTATTATTATTATTATTATTATTATTATTGAAGTACTGGTGATTGAAACCAGGGGCATTCTACCTCTGAGCTACACCCCCAGCCCTATTTTTATTCTTTATTTTGAAACATGGTCTCAGTAAATTGCGGAGGGCCTCACTATGTTGCTGAGGCTAATTGCTAACCCGGATCCTCCAGTCTCAGCCTCCCAAGTACTGGGATTACAAGCATCTGCCACCACACCTGGCCAAGTTACTCATTTTAATAAATGTCAACCATCTTCTTTCTGCTCTTTCTCTCAAAAAATCTGCCAGTGTGCATGTGGGAGCCTCACCTTAGGGCCTCCCTCTCTCCTTCCTGCCCCTCCCTCAGGTGGTGGAATCCTGCCTAGAAGGTGTCTGTAAGCCAGAGCCTCGGATATACCAGCTGTGCTTGGCACGACTCGGCCTGCGGCCCTCCGAGACCATCTTTCTTGATGATCTGGGACCAAATCTAAAAGCAGCTGCCAGCCTTGGTATTCACACCATTAAGGTAATTGTTACTATTTTTTCAAACCCCCTGTATGCACCAGGAATTATTGCAAGCATTTTTTTTTTTTTTGGTAGTACTGGGGATTGAACCCAGCCGCATTCTACCTCTGAGCTATACCCCCAGCCCTTTTTTATTATTATTTTTTTTTGGTACTGGGGATTGAACCCAGGGGTATTTTACCCCTGAACTACACCCCCAGCCCTATTTTATTTTATTTTATTTTTTTGTGGTACTGGCACGCCTGGCTTATTTTTATCTTTGAAACAGGGTCTCGCTAGGTTGATGAGAGTCTCACTACTTGCTGAGGCTCTCCTTGAACCAGTGATCCTCCAGTCTCAGCCTCCCAAGTACTGGAAGTACAAGTGTGCGCCACCACACCCGGCTTTATTTTTGTTTTGAAACAGACTCATTAGGTTGCTGAGCATCTTGCTATGTTGCTGAGGCTGTCCTCGAACCTATGACCCTTCTGTCTCAGGCTTTCAAATATTGGGATACAGGAGGGTATCATCATACCTGGTTGCCATCTTTTTTTTGTGTGTGTATGTGGTACTGGGGATGGAACCCAGGGGTCTTCTACCTCCAGGCTACACCCCTAGACCTATTTTATTTTATTTTTTTTATTTGGAAACAGGGTCTTACTAAGTTACTGAGGCTGACTTCAAACCTGTGATCCTCCTGTCTCAGCCTCCCAAGTACTGGGATTACAGACGTGCACCACCACGCCCAGCTGGTTGTAATCTTTTTACATGTGTAGTTTTTTGTGTGTGTGCGTGGTACTGGGGATTGAACCCAGGGGCATTCTACCTCCGAGCTCCACCCCCAGCCCTATTTTTTATTCTTTATTTTGAAACAGGGTCTCACTAAGTTGCGGAGGGCCTCACTAAGTAGCTGAGGCTGGCCACGAACCCGGATCCTCCAGTCTCAGTCTCCCAAGTACCGGGATTACAAGTGTGCGCCACCACGCCCGGTTTACATGTGTAGTTTTCCTTGCCTTAGTGGTTTCCCCTCATGTTTCCATATTCATCTTATTTTTTTTTTAATTATGAAATCTATGTAACTATCTGTCTGTTTTGTGTGTGTGTGTCTGTGTGTGTATGTATGTGTGTGTGGTACTAGGGATTGAATTCAGGGACATTCTATCTCCAAGCTACACCCCCAGCCCTTTTTTATTATTATTTTTTGAAACAAAGTCTTGCTGGGTTGCTGAGAATCTCACTATGTTATGGAACTACAGGCATGCACCACCACGCCTGGCTAGCTGCTTATATTTACAGCAGGAAGCAAGGCAAAGACATGAGATCAAGGTGGTTAGGAATGAAATAGAAGATTACATCTGTAACCCCAGTACTTGGGAGGCTGAGACAAGAGGATCACAGGTTCGAGGACAGCCTCAGCAAGTAGTGAGACTCTCATGGACCTAATGAGACCCTGTTTTAAAATAAAAATAAAGTGCCAGGCTTTTTAAAATCGGGCTGGGGGTGTAGCTTGGAGGTAGAATGCCCCTGGGTTCAATCTCCAGTAACATTAAAAAAAAAAAAAAACTGCCGGGCGTGGTGGCGCACACTTGTAATCCCAGTACTTGGGAGGCGGAGACCAGAGGATCCGGGTTCGTGGCCAGCCTCAGCTACTTAGTGAGACCCGGTTTCAAAATAAAGTATAAAAAATAGGGCCGGGGGTGTAGCTCGAAGTAGAACGCCCCTGGGTTCAATTCCAGTTATGGCAAAAAAAAAAACAAACTGCCCTCGCCGGGTGCGGTGATACACTCCTGTAATCCCAGTACTTGGGAGACTGAGACAGAAGAAACACAGGTTCGAGGACAGCCTCGACAACATAGTGAGACTCTCAGCAACTTAGTGCGACCCTGTTTCAAAATAAAAAATAAAATAGGGCTGGGAATATAGCTCGGAGGTAGAACGTCCTTGGGTTCAGTCCCCAGTACCAACAACAACAAAAAAAGAACTTCTTCATGGGCTGGCGGTGGCACATGGTCGGCATTCTTTCTGCAATCAGGTTGAAGACCCAGAGGCTGCAGTGAAGGAACTGGAGACTCTTCTAGGTTTTACGTTGCGCGTGGGTGTTCCCAACACCCGTCCTGTGAGAAAGGCCATGGAAATTCCAAAAGACGCCTTGGAGAAGTACCTCAAGGGCTTGCTGGGGACCCGAACCACAGGTACGGAAGATTTTGTGTTTTGCTGACTCCATCCCAAGGTGGGGCTTTCAGTGTGGCTCTCACCTTTTTTTTTTTTTAAATGGTTCTAGGGCTTCAACCCAGGGGCATTGGACCTCTGAGCTACACTCCTAGCCCTTTTAATTTTTGTTTTAAAACAGGGTCTCACTAGGTTGCTGAGGGTATCGCTAAGTTGCTGAGGCTTGCCTGGAACCTGCAATGTTCCTGTCTTGGCCTCCCAAGTACTGGGATTTTAGGTGTGTGCCACCACCGCCAGCTGCTTCCCTAAGTTACTGAGGCTGACCTTGAACCTGTGATCCTTGTGTCTCAGCCTCCCAAGTAGTGGGCTTACAGGTGTGCAACATCACACCACCCCCCTTCCATTCTTGCCTGCTCTCCTGACCAAGTGAAAGGAATCTGTGCCACCCAGTGCTGTGTCTTGCTGCGGGGCTGAGGGTCAGTTAGGGTCACTCTGCCCGGAGCCTGCAAGGAAGCCAGTGAACTCAGCCTGCGGGGATGGGAAAGCGCATCTCCTGACAGCAGCTTTTGGCCTCTGCATGGCTCCTGTCAGCTGTCGTGTCAGTGCCAGGCGTGGCTTGGCCAAGCACAGGCCAGGGACAGACAAGGACACTTTCCTCCTCAGGCTGAAAGCATTCCGTTTGGCCAGATGGGTTGCCATGACTGTGCTTGTGGGTGATCAGCAGAACTAGAGTGCTTGTGTTCACGGGACAGGAGTTGGCAACCCGTCCAAAGTGAGGACAGGATTGTGGTGTCCCGCCAGTGACCTTTGCCACACTGTAGTGGCTGTGATTCTGCCCTGAGCAGGCAGGCATGCGGGGTCATTCCTGTGGTGCCGGGGAGGAGGTGCTGGTTTGGCACTGCATCCCAGAAGAGGATAATCTAGGCCCCAACTTGACTCATTAGAAAGAAACAATACCGCCGGGCATGGTGGCGCACACCTGTCATCCCAGTACTTGGGAGGCTGAGACAGGAGGATCGCAGGTTAGAGGACAGCCTCAGCAGCTTAGCAAGGCCCTCAGCAACTTCTTTTTTTTTTTTTTGCGGTACCGGGGATTGACCCCAGGGGCATTCTACCTCCACACTACACCCACGGCCCTATTTTTTTACACTTTATTTTGAAACCGGTCTCATGAAGTTGCGGAGGGCCTCACTAGGTAGAGAGAGAGAGAGAGAGAGAGAGAGAGAGTGCTGAGGCTGGCCGCGAACCCTGATCTTCCTGTCTCTGCCTCCCAAAGTACTGGGATTACAAGCGTGCGCCACCACGCCCGGCCTCAGCAACTTCTTCAGAGTCTGTTTTATTTATTTATTTATTTAAATTAATTTATTTATTTATTTATTTATTTTTGTTGTTGTTGTACTGGGGATGGAACCCAGGACCATTCTACCTCTAAGCTATACTCCCAGCCCAACAGCCCTATTTTATTTTATTTTATTTTATTCGCACTGGGGATTGAACCCAGGGGCATTCTATCTCTGAGCTATACCCCCAGCCCTATTTTATTCCTTTATTTGTTTATTTATTTATTTATTTATTTATTTATTTATTTGCAGTACCAGGGATTGAACCCAGGGATGTTTTACCTCTGAGCTATACCCCGGCCCTATTTTTTATACTTTATTTTATTTATTTATTTATTTTTGCAGTACCGGGGATTGAACCTAGGGGCATTCTACCCCCGGCCCGGCCCTATTTCTTATACTTTATTTTGAAACCGGGTCTCATGAAGTTGCGGAGGGCCTCACTAGGTAGAGAGAGAGAGAGAGAGAGAGAGAGAGAGAGGGAGAGAGATAGAGAGAGCTGAGGCTGGCCGCGAACCCGGATCCTCTGGTCTCCGCCTCCCAAAGTACTGGGATTACAAGCTTGCGCCACCAGGCCCGGCTTTTTATACTTTATTTTGAAACCGGGTCTCACTAAGTTGCGGAGGGCCTCACTAAGTAGCTGAGGCTGCCCATGAACCCGGATCCTCCGGTCTCAGCCTCCCAAGCACTGGGATTACAAGCGTGTGCCACCATGCCCGGCTTTATTCCTTTATTTTGAAACAGGGTCTCACTAAGTTGCTGAGGCTGTCCTCGAACCTGCGATCCCCCTGTCTCAGCCTCCCATGTACTGGGACTGCAAGAGGGCGCCACCACACCCGGCTCAGACTCTGTTTAAAAATGAAAAAATAAAGAAGCTGGGCGTGGTGGCACAGGCTTGTAATCCCAGTACTTGGGAGGCTGAGACAGGAGGATCTGCGATCGCGGCCAGCCTCAGCTACTTAGTGAGGCCCTCGGCAACTTAGTGAGATCCTGTTTCAAAATAAAGATTAAAAAATAGGGCTGGGGATGTAGCTCGGAGGTAGAATGCTTCTGGGTTCAGTCCTAGGAGGCCAGGGGGCTGGGAGTGTAGCTTAGAGGTGGAATGGCCCTGGATTCAATCCCCAGCACTGCAATAAAAGAAAAAAAGAAAGAAAGATAGCCGGGTGTGGTGGCACACCGCTGTAATCCTAGTGCTTGGGAGGCTGAGACAGGAGTATCGAAGTATTGAGGACAGCCTCAGCAGTAGTGAGACCCTCCGCAATTTAGTGAGATGGAATAAAGGAAGAGAGGGAGAGAGGGAGGGAGGGAAAGAGATCTGTCTGTATCTGAGCTCCAGATTGGGTTCGAGTATTCTTTGTTTTTCAATTTGCAGGCCCGTTGGAACTCCTCCAGTTTGATCATGGGCAGTCAAATCCAACTTACTACATCCGGCTGGGTAATCATAAGCTGGTTCTGAGGAAGAAACCCCCGGGGACCCTCCTTCCATCTGCCCATGCTGTGGAGAGGGAGTTCAGGTAAATCCTCGGGGCAGGGGGACGCTTGTCCACTCGGCCTCCACTGTGCACAGCTGACAAGTTAGCTCCCGAAAAAGGTGCCCTGAGACACTCAAAACTGCAGTTATGAAGCCAATGTGGTGGTGCACGCCTGTAATCCCAATACTTGGGAGGCTGAGACAGGAGGATCGCAGGTTCAAGGCCAGCCTCAGCAACTTAGTGAGACCCTCAGAAACTTAGGGGCACCCTGTTTCCAAATAAAAAATAAAATAGGTCTGGGGTTGTAGCCTAGAGGTAGAAGGCCCCTGGATTCCATCCCTAGTATCACACACACAAAAAAAAATAACCCCTGCAATTATGAATCTCCACATTATTTCAAAGAAGAACATATAATCTAGTTTGTTTTGTTTTTGTTTTGAGGCACGGCCTTGCTATGTTGCCCCAGTGATCTTGAACTCTTGGGCTTAAAGGGTCCTCCCACCTTAGCCCCCGGAGTACCCAATTTTATTTAGACTTTTATCTTCTCTTTCCTATATCCAAGCCTGGAGGAGACTACATTTTTAGACCCTCTAGAAGAAGAAAGGCAGGAATCCCCCCCTTTTTTGGGGCAGTTCTGGGTACAGAAGCCAGGGCTTTGTGCATGCTGGGCAAGCGCTTTACCATCAAGCTATACCCTCAGCCATAGTCTTAAGGACTTGTAAATAAAGATTGAAATCTTTAAGACTTTTATCTTTTTTTTTTTTTTTTGTACTGGGGATTGAACCCAGGGGCATTCTATCTCCGAGCTACACCCCCAGCCCTATTTTTTATTTTTATTTGGAAACAGGGTCTTGCTAGGTTGATGAGAGTCTCACTACTTGCAGAGGCTGTCCTTGAACCTGCGCTCTTCCTGTCTCAGCCTCCCAAGTATTGGGATTACAGGCGTGCACCGCCAAGTCTATCTAAGACCTTTATCTTAAAGCCAATACATTAGAGGGGGGATAGCCAAAACTAGTGTGACCCTGAGTTGGCAGCCATTGGAGCTGGACGTTGGCTGTGTAGGGGTTCATTATACAAATCATTCCACTTTTTTTCCCTTTTTTTTGGTACTAGGGTTTGAACCCAGGGGCATTCTATCTCTGAACTACACCCCCAGTTCTATTTATTTTGAAACAGGGTCTTGCTAAGTTGCTAAGGGCCTAAATTAAGGCTGAGACAGGAGGATTGCAGGTTTGTGGCCAGCCTCAGCAACAGCCAGACCCTGTTTCAAAATAAAAAGGGCTAGGGATATCGCTCAAAGGGAGAATTCCCCTGGGTTCAACCTGCAGTACCCCACCCCCAATATTTGAAATCACCCTGAAGGCATAATCAGGAAATGATTAAGTAATCCTTGTTATATTTACGAGTTGCAGCAACAACAATAATTTGAATAGCTAACATTTATTGAATGTTTAGTATTTGCCAGGCACTATAACTGCTTTGAATGTGTTCAGTTAAGGCATTCCCACAACTCTTATTTGTTACTGTCATGATCCTCATTTTATAGCTAAGGAAAGTGAGACTTAAAGAGGTAACACAGAGTGAGTGTGGTGGCGCACACCTGTAATCTCAGTACTTGGGAGGCTGAGACAGGAGGATTTCAGGTTTGAGGTCAGCCTCAACAACTTAGAGAGACCCTCTACAACTTAGTGAGAACCTGTTTTAAAACATAGGGTTGGGGATATAGCTCAGAGGTAGAATGCCCCTGGCTTCAATCCCCAGTACCACACACACAAAAAAGAGGTAAGACAGCATACCCAGGGTCATACACATACTAGTAAATGAGAGGTAGGGTCTGGCTTCATAGCCGGGCAGTGGGATTTCATATCCCAATCAAAATGATTATGGTATTATTGTATCCAGTTAAAAGAATCCCTGTAGCCGGGCGTGGTGGCACACGCTTGTAATCCCAGTACTTGGGAGGCTGAGACCAGAGGATCCAGGTTCGAGGCCAGCCTCAGCTACTTAGTGAGGCCCTCGGCAACTTAGTGAGACCCTCTTTCAAAATAAAGAATAAAAAATAGGAGCTGGGTGTGGTAGTGCACGCTTGTAATCCCAGTACTTGGGAGGCGGAGACCAGAGGATCCAGTTCATGGCCAGCCTCAGCTACTTAGTGAGGCCCTCCGCAACTTCATGAGACCCGGTTTCAAAATAAAATATAAAAACTAGGGCCGGGGATGTAGCTCAGAGGTAAAATGCCCCTGGGTTCAATCCCCGGTACCGCAAAAAAAAAAAAAAAAATAGGGCTGGGGTGTAGCCCAGAGATAGAATGCCCCTGGGTTCAATCTCCAGTACTGCAAAAAAAAAAAAATAATAAGTATCCCTAGAATAAGATGGGCGTGGTAGTACACGCCTGTAATCCCAATACATGGGAGGCTGAGACAGGAGGATTGCAGGTTTGAGGACAGCCTTAACAACATAGACTCAGCAACCTAGCAAGACCTTTTCCAAACAAAAAATAAACAAAAAATAAAAAAGGCTGGGGGTGAAGCGTGAAGGTAGAATGCCCCAGTACCACAAAAAAAATCTCATCATTTCATCCAGCAGTTCTGCACATTTCATTTGTTTTGACAGGGTAATGAAAGCCCTTGCAAGTGCTGGAGTTCCTGTCCCGAATGTTCTTGACCTCTGTGAAGATTCAAGGTGAAGTTCGATGTATTTTTTCCATTGCATATTTAAGCTACAGAAGAGAAAACTCATTTACTAACTCAAATGCCAATTTGTTAAAAGACAAACGGTACACACAGGAATAGTTAGAAAGAACAATGATAGCCGGGCGTGGTGGCACATGCCTGTAATCCCAGTCCTTGGGAGGCTGAGCGCAGATTCACGCAGATTCATGGCCAGCCTCAGCTACTTAGTGAGGCCTCCGAAACTTAGTGAGACCCTGTTTCCAAATAAAGAATAAAAGCCGGGCGTGGTGGCGCATGCTTGTAATCCCAGTACTTGGGAGGCTGAGACCTGAGACCGGAGGATCCGGGTTCACGGCCAGCCTCAACTACTTAGGCCCTCCGTAGCTTAGCGAGACCTGGTTTCAAAATAAAGAATAAAAAAATAGGGCTGGGGTGTAGCTCAGAGGTAGAATACCCCTGGGTTCAATCCCCAGTACCACAAAAAAAAAAGAATAAAAAATAGGCCTGGGGGTGTAGCTCAGAGGTAGAATGCCCCAGAGTTCAATCCCCGGTACCGCAAAAAAAAAAAGAGCCGTGCTCTGACTTACAGCCCTCTGCATGCACTGGGTCTCTGAAACCCTTCTGTGTCTCTCCCAGTGTCCTTGGCACCCCCTTCTATTTGATGGAGTACTGCCCAGGCCTCATCTACAAAGACCCCTCCCTGCCAGGCTTGGAGCCCAGCCAGAGGCGAGCCATTTACACTGCCATGAACAGAGTCCTGTGCAAGATTCACAGCGTGGACCTGCACGCTGCGGGCCTGGATGACTACGGGAAGCAAGGTGAGCAGGAGCCACTGGTCCTCCAGCCAGCCGTTTCCTCACCTGGGGTCTCCTGTTAGAATCTGAAATCTTTGGGGGTTAAACAAATGTTTAGCCAGGCGTGGTGGTGCACGCTTGTAATCCCAGTACTTGGGAGGCTGAGACGGGAGGATCCCAGGTTCAGCTACTTAGTGAGGCCCTCCGCAACTTAGTGAGACCCTGTTTCTAAATAAAGAATAAAAAATTGGGCTGGGGGTGTAGCCCAGAGGTAGAATGCCCCTGGGTTCAATCCCCAGTACCAAAAAAACACAAAAAAATGTTTGCTAAACATAAGGTGGACTTAGCTCCTGCCTTGGAAATTCAAGTTCATCTTTTTTTTTTTTTTTTTGGTACTGGGGATTGAACCCAGGAGCATTCTACCTCTGAGCTGCACCCCAGTCCAATTTTTTTTTTAAATGGGGTCTCACTAGTTTGATGAGAATCTCACTACTTGCTAAAGCCTGTAGTTAGTATCCTCCTGTCTCAGCCTCCCAACCAAGTACTGGAATTACAAGTGTGTGCTACTAGGCTGGGCTATTTTGAAACAGGATCTTGCTAAGTTGCTGAGGCTGGCCTTGAACCTGCAATCCTCCTGTCTCAGCCTCATGAGTACTGGGATTACAGGCATGTGCTAACACATCTGCAACATGCTTTCTCTGTTTTTTTTTTTTTTTTTTTTTTTTTT